>APFE030943292.1:8941-41382 GCA_000404065.3 Pinus taeda | reverse complement strand
ACTTATGTATGAACTATTTTACTTCTATTATGAATGCATTCGATTATGTTATGTTGAATACTAGGTTTATGATTTAATATTGTATTGATGTGTGAATCTATGTGTTTTACTTTGTTATATGAATGCAAGTAAGAATATTTTTTTTTGCAAAGATAATTGTAATGCATGGGGAAGTTATCCACTACTTAAGCTAGTTTGGGTAGATACAATAGTAAGAGTAATTATAGAGGTGTATAAGTGTCCAACTTGCCTATTTAGGGTAAGCGAAGGACGATCGCAGACCTTCACGAAGGTCTTCAAGCCGAATAAGAAAAGTATATCGATAAGCCCTAAACATCTTATCCATCTGTGTGAAGAAAGGATTAGGGTGTAAAACGACATCACTACCATCTCAAGGTGTGGAAACTTGGATTTTTAATCCCCCGATACTACTTCGGGTGAGACTTCAGTCCATGCTCCATGGATTGATGTCGAAAGGGCAAGTAGTGTACGAATTTTCTTGGCTAATTAATGTCGATCCTAGGTGAGGGCCCATCAAGCAAAAAAATGGTTACTTTGTTAGGACCAAGATCTACATAAAGAGATGTGTGATGTTGTGTCACTCGAATCCAACTAAGAAAGAGATCGAAAACTAGTTGGATAAAAATATCCATGAATCTACGATTAACGAAAGTACACTAGTTGGATAGATATTTGTACACAGAGATACACGACATCTTCTTTTGTTCCTTCTCGGTCGAGTTATACGAGTGGACCGCAATATTGGCAGACGACCAAGGAAGATGGAGGCTTGACGGTCTAATAGTCTAGACACCAGAGTTAGTGTAGACATTAGAAGCCTCTAAAGGTAAGATCACATGCGTTGTTGGTCATTGGATCAATCGTATCATAGGAGGATGTGTGATAGAGTTTGCGGTCAATACCTTGGTTAGTTATATCAAAGCAAAGCGCCACTTCTTCAAGCGGCCACGAGGTAAGTATTTAAAGTCTTTAATTACTTCGATTAACATGCTTTTGTTTGAAAAGTGGGTTATGCATCTACATCGACGTTTGGGGCTACCAGGAGTGGAAAGACCTTCAGAAATAAAGGGAAAGCATGCCTTGAATATAGTCTGCTAATTGAACCTCCCCTGAGTTATAATGAGGAAGCAACACAGGCTTCTCCATAGAGTGTTGTTCAATTGATAAAGCAAGTTTCCCGTGAATAACCCATCCACCCACACCACCTCTAGCTTCACCTCTGCCACATACACCTTTCCCTACACCATCGCCACCTAAGCCACCGTTCAGTATGGTGAACTTAGTAAAGCTACCTGTGTTGAAAGGCTTGGAAAATAAGGATCCCGACCAACTTTGGTTTGTTGCAAAGTCTATATGGGAAGCTAAGGGTATCACAAATGATAAAATGAAGAAAGCAACACTCGTTACTGTCTTGCAGGAGCACACGGTAACATGGTACATTAAGTACTACACTAATAACCTGATATCTATGTTGGCATATATCCAAACCGCACTAAATAAATAATTCAGTAGACCTAAGTCTGGATTGCAATCAATTTTGGGATTCAAAGAGATCACGATGAAGCCTCACGAGACACCCTTTGATATGGATCAGAGATTGAAGTGTACAATACATGAAGCTAACATGAATCTGACAAATGGGAAACACCGCGAATGGTTTTTGGCCTCACTCCTACCTCATCTCAAGTTTGCGATATCACAAAAAAAGATTGGGACCCAGACGGAAGCCCTGGAAATTGCGATGAGATTACATGAGACACTGATACAAGATGTTAATCTAGAGGTTCAATAGGTTCATGCACAATTGTAGAACCATTACCTAGAGATGTAGACTCCGAAGAAAGATAAAACAAATAGGCTAGAGGTGTGTGAAGAAGTTTGGTGCCTGAAGTGAAAAAGTGAGGCGCATGACATAGATCACTATCCAATCTTTGAAAATTATGTTCCATGAGGGGAACCAATTCCTCTGAGGCTTGAAGATCCAACAGGACCATGTACAGGGCTTGCGCTATGGTGTGCTCACTTCCAGGTAGTTGGAAAACATGGTTAAAACAATTACCATTTGCTATAGAAATTTGTGCACACACCACAATAGCTCTTTTGCAACTTCTGCCAATGAGTGGGTCATGGTGAGTGCAATTGTTGTAGTTACGAGTTAATGATGGATAGAACGTCTGCATATAAGGTGCATACACAAACCCAGCCTTCGGACCAAGGTGCTTGAGGAGCATGAGGTGAATATTAGGGGCACAAATGAGGCGGAGGTGGTGGATTACCTCGTAGAGGTAGGGGACAAGTCATTTGTTACAACTATGAAGGGTCAAGACACTACAAACAAGACTTCCCGAATCCTACATGTATGTCATGTTGATATTGTATTCAGTTTGACCATACAACAAAAGATGGCCCGGTATTGCTAGCTAAGATACGTGAAAATGGGGTGCGGCCTTTGCAGCTGACTCAGATCCTCGAGATGATGAGGGATGAGACTTACAAATAGTATCCCAAGGTGAATATTGTGCTGTGAAGTGGGATGAGGACTGGTGAATATAAGGAGAAGTAGCCTAAAGAAAGTGAATGGGTCTGCAAAGCTATAGAAAGGGAGATCAAATTTGATTTGAACCGCGCACATAAAACATTTATGGAAGAAAAGAAAATCTTCGTTGAGGCCTCTACCTCAAGAATCTAGGACAAGCTAGCTGAAGAGATGGACCATTCAATTCTTACTACTTTCTTGGAGACCTATATGAAGCTGTTGTGTGATAGCAAAGCTGTGAAAGGAATACAGGAACTGATAAATAAGTGTTATGGGAAAGAAAACGCTTGTGATGGACAATGTGTAGTCAAGAATATTAGTAAGCATAAGGCAAGAATGCTTCATGAAATGAGGGTCACTGCACCGATAGGAGAATATGAGATGGGTCAAGTAATTTTGGATCTGGGGTCATATGCGAGTGTCTTACCTAAACAAACCTTGGAGAGGATGGGGAGACCTACACTAAAACGGTCTCCAATTTAGTTAAGAATGGAAAATCAACAGAAAATCATCCCCATAGGATGATTATAGCCAGTGATAGTTGATATTGAAGGCACGAACACATTGGTTGACTTCGAAGTGATAGAGATTGTGGATGACAACAATCCCTACCCTTTTCTCGTTTGGATCGATTGGGCCACTGACGTGAATGGGGTAATCAATTTGAAGAAGCAGAAGATGATATTTTTGAATAAATCACTCTACATAGTAGTTCCCTTGCACCCTGCAAAAGGACCACTCTATACTGAACCGGTCCACAATTATGACAGTGATCATCGTCTAGACCAGATCTATAAGATAAGAGTGTGAGATGAGGATTGGGTGATGCCGACAGCAGATGAATGCATTTCTTGGGACCACAAAATTTCCTGCACATCAGATTGAGATGAGGAGTTGGAACACTGGCATAATCAATTGCATGAAGTATCTACTCTATGTTGTAATATGATGACCATGTTGTTACGCTATGTATCATTGGAGGTGAGGAATTTGGCCTATTATGATGGTTTCACTAATGTTGATAACATTTTGGATGCATTCTAAAGGTAACTGCAAGAAAAGCATTGTTTCCAGGCCCTGGATTGGGTGTTGCGTGTTATAACTACGAGATGGTGGTCTACGCATAAGGACAGTTTTAATGATTGGTGCGTATATGAAAAGATGATGAGATTGTGATTTGGTCACCTACAAGTGCGGCTAAAAGACAATTGTGATGGAAGGGATGATCCACGCGATCACCTGGCGAAATGGAGTAAGGTTTATGGAGACGAGCCTAAGCTTGAATGGGTGCATTTGTTTTGTCATACTTTAGATGTAATACAGTTGAACTAGTACTTAGAAATAGAGCTCTGCATTAGAATTGAAGAATGGGTTGTTTTGCGACAATGATTCTTGCTGATGTCTCGCTTTGAGAATGTGTTTGAGAGTATTAAGGAGGAATTATAGGAAGTTAAGGTAGTAATCTTCAGAGTACCACAGGATCCCTTGGACTTATTTCAACCGGATTGGACCACCTAGCTAAGCTACATAATGGAGTGCTACAATGTGACTATCGAAGAAGAGGATGAGAACCCAAGGAACATTATAATCTCGGAGATTGAAGGTCACCACGAAGTTGAAGGACCACAAATTGAAAATTGAGTTATCACAGCATCGCTAAAAAAAAAAAAATTAACATTGGGATAGAGGTAGAGCCGAAGTTTGCAAAGATTGGGGACTACTAGGATGATGCAACAGTGGATAAGATTGGTAAATTGCTCTGTAAATAATAGGACTTGTTCCCTAATAAATTCTCAGACGTGAAGGGGATAATAGGGGACCTGGGAGTCATGAAAATTACATTGAAACTAGATGTGAAGACGATCAAGCAGAGGCCTTAATGTCTCAATCCAAAGTATAAAGAAAGGGTCCACTTAGAGTTGTATAAAATGCTTGTGGTGGGCATCATTGAACCAGTATAAGAGGCTCATTGGGTAATCCCAATGGTCGTTCAGCACAAGAAACAGAAAGTTGAAATAAGGATATGCATAGATCTCAGGAAGTTGAAAGGCACCTCCGTACATGATCCATTTCCAACTTGATTCACTAACAAGGTGTTGGACAATGTAGGAGGACAAGAGGCATATTCGTTCATCGATGGGTTCTCGGGGTACCATCAGATCTAGATTTTGCCAGAGGATAGAAGTAAGATGGCTTTCATGACTAAATGGGGATGCTTTCAGTATATGGTCATTCTGTTTGGACTAAAGAACGCATTGATGATATTCTCGCATGTAGTCATTGCGGTGTTTAAGGATTTTGTTCACAAGTTTTTGGAGGTATACTTCGATGATTGGATGGTGTTTTGGTTGGTAAAGTGCCACATAGCTATTCTATGCTTGATGTTGGATACATGCTGGAGGTACCAGATTGTGCTCAATTTGAACAAATGCTTGTTTTGTGTCCCTTTTGGGATCTTGCTGTGTTGTGGGGTATGCAAACAAGGATTGATGTTAGACCTTGCTAAGATTGTGATCATAATTAATTTGGAGGCACGAAGAAGTGTGAAATAGCTGCGTGCAATGTTGGGGCATAAAAGATACTACAGAAAGTTCATCAAAAGCTATGACCATATTACTGCGCCAATGGAAAAGCTGCTAAAGGAGGATGTTACGTTCGATTTGAATGAAGAGTGTCAACAAAGCTTTGACATGTTGAAGGAAAAGATAGTCACCACGTAGATCCTAGTCTTCCCACATTGGAAGAAGGAACTTCATGTGTATGTCAAAGCCTCATGTATTGCGCTCGGGGTAGTACTGACAGAAGCGGGTGAAGGAGAATTGGATCATCCTATAGCATTCACAAGTAGGATGTTTTCGAAAGTTGGGAAAAAATATTCAACAACAGGGCATGAAGGGTTGGCCATGGTGTACGCGCTTGAGAAGTCCATACACTACTTGCTAGGTGGACACTTTAAGATGTATACAAACCATTCTGCATTGAAGTACTTGGTGAACAAGCCTATGTTGGGTGGGAGGAGATGTGAGATGGTTGATGTTGTTTGAGGAATATGACTTCAAACTACCAAACCATCTATCGTGCATTGAAACAAGGGAGGAGCCTACTAATTTAGATGAAGGACTGCCTCACGCGTAGCTCTTTACAGTGTGTGTTGCATATAATAAATTTTTGGATATCATACACTTCCACATGATGAGAATAGTGCTGGAAGGGTATACTAGTCAACAAAAGACGGAGCGAGTGGTGCACGCGATAGACTTTTCTGTCATTGCATGGAATTTGTAAAAAATGGGCTCAGATGAAATTCTGTGATGTTATGTACCTGAATTTGAACGAAAGAACATCCTTGCTGAAGCTCATGGAGCAACCACAGGAGGATATTATGCAGGAAAAGAAATAGCAGATAATATTTTATGTGCGGGGCTATGGTGGCTGACGCTTCATAAGGATTCAAAGGCTTATTGTAAGACATGTGATGCATGTCAGAGGATGGGTAGGTCATTGTGGAGGGATGGGATGCCTCTAAATCCACAGATGTCATTGCAGTTGTTTCAAAAGTGGGTGATTGATTGTTTAGGACCAATTCAGCCTCCACGAAAGAAGATGGGTGTGTGGTACATCATCACCACGACTGAATACTTGACTAGGTGAGTGAAGGCGCATCTTGTGAAGGATTGTATAGGGGAAACAACAACAACGTTCATTTTTGAGTATGTATTGACTAGATTTTCTTGCCCAAAGATTTTGATGAGCCATCGTGGTACGCATTTTCTCATTGAGACAATCAGTGCATTGATGAAGGAGTTTTAGGTTTATCATCAAAATGGTACACCATATCACCCGTAGGCTAATGGGATGGTGGAAGAGTTTAATAAGATATTGGATAACATGGTGACGAAGGTCTGCAATGCATAAAGGAATGATTGGGATGTGCATGTACTCGCGGTGCTATGGGATTATAGGATGACTTGCAAAAAGTTGATTAGACAAATGCCTTTCTAGTTGGTTTATGGCATAGAGGTTGTGATGCCGCTGGAGTATATTATACCTAATCTACGCATAACAACATTTACAAGAACGGTAGATCATGGAGCCTTGAAGAAAAGCCTCATGCAGTTGATAGAGCTCGAAGAAGATAGATTTTTGGTTGGATTCCATTTGCAAGTTCAAAAGGAGCATGAAAAAGCATGGAAAAATCAACACATCAAACTACCCACCTTTAAGGTAAATGATTTAGAGTTATTATATGATGGCAAGTTGGATAAATTTCCAAGAGAAATTCGGATGCATTGGCTAGGGCCCTATGTAATCAAGGAGATTACCGATGGTGCAGCACTTTAGTTGGTGAAGTTGAATGGAGAGCCATTTTCAAAGAAGGTGAATGGAAGTTGATTGAAGCCATACACTAGGGATCTGGCTAGATTACTATATGGAGGAGGCAGAGTCTTAGCATTCTAGGCAGCTGAAAGGAGGCACAGGAATATAAAATACACTGCCTTAGTTTTAAAGTTACACAACTAGGGAACTGCACAGAAGGGAGAAATTTCATGGTATTGGTGGAAGCATGAAGGGAGTTGGGGTATAGAAGGAGAAACCACATAGGGAAACTAGAAAGTGACTGTTAAGGTCACTATTCATGTGTTAATAGTGGGAAAATGGCTATGTGGAGTGGGGGCAACATTTAAGTCAGAATTTAAGAGCAAGATTTGTGAAAATTTGTTGCTAATCTAGCATTTATTTGTAGATTTTGGGTGGAACAGTCGGATTCAAATTCAAAATTTCCTATAAAATATAGATGGCCACCCAACGAAAAACACTTTGCATTATGAGAATTGTGGTGTTGAGCTATGAAGCGGGCATGAACCTTGACTATTTTGAGGTTGTGGTGGCTAGTTCAGTATTTCACAAGCTACCCAAAGCAATCCACGAGCTTATTATTGGATTCATGTTGGCACCTATGGAAATCGCAAGTGTTCACAGATTGATGGCCTCTGAAGGAGCCGCCCTGAAGGTTGTGAGTGTGGAAATGCCCGCAAAAGTGCGAAAATCATAGAGCTCACCTAGGTTGAGGCCTATGTTGCCCAAAGAGGGTCTGAGGATAAATAAGGATAATCCAAAAGCACCATAGTCGGTGCATGTGTTGCCAAGGAAACATTAGAAGAAGGAAAAGCCCATGGCACAGGAGAAAGGCAAGGTGGTAGACTTATAATCTGAGGAGGGCACCAAAGATGTGGATATGGGCTCAGACGACATTGACATAGAGGGTGTAGGCCCTATCTCGAAGTTTCCCTAGTACATCCCTCCTTGCCAAGGAATGGCGAATGTCCTGAGGGACCTGAATGCGGGAAGATTTCTACTAAATACCCTGTTGCTACTAGACCAAATCATATTTGAAGGTTTGCACTTAGTGCACATTCCTAGTCTTAAGTTGGAGGATTGGGACTTCGTGGGCACAAAGCGATGCTCCCACATGGCGATTGATACCATTATGAATCGTGTGTTTTATAAGGATTCTGGTGTGACTGTGTTGGTGCCGCGACAATGGATAAAGGGGGTGGACAAGGCAGGATTGTTAAACCTAGTATGGGCGCTGCATTACCACCACATGGCCATAACACTGATGGTGATCAAATAATTGCTATGCTTAGTGCACAATGGGTGCCTATAGTTGGGAGAACCAATACCTGTGATAGATATGTTGATCCACAAGGTCACGTTGTTACCACATTCATGGTTGAATCTAGCCATGGCATTTGGAAGAAAGACGGGTGAGCACAACCTCACCATAAGAATGAAGGACAAATTCAAGCTCACCAAGAAACCATTTGAGTACTTAATTTCCAGCATAATCGACCCTGTGGTTAAGGCTGATGCCCAGATTTTGGCTAGGAGAATAATGAGGAAGTGTCGTGCTATTGAAGTACCAGCACTTGTTGTGTCGTTAGTGGCCCAGTGCATGGGGGGCATACAATTTAATTCAGTACACTGCCTCTGAGGTGAGTACCTCGCAAACTACAGAGAAGCACAAGTTGAGAGTAAGACCTTCCATTATGCGTGGCTCCAACTCTCAAGCAACAAATTGTTCTTCATTGTGGGCCACTAAGGACACCGCGAGCGTCAAGGAAGCTAAAATATTTCAGGTGTTGATAGAGGCATGCATCCATGCCATGTTTAGCTGCAAGCCGAGGATATCCCAAATTTCTTTGAGATGTTATCAGGATATGTGTAATTCAAAGTGAATTTCCATGGTCTCCATCTAGGTGTGGAAGGACCTTGAGAAAAAATGGTATTAATCTTCCATACTAGGAAGCGGATGATGCAATCAGAGCAATCATGGAGAGTTGGCCATCACAGTGGCACTTGAATTCTGACTTGTCAGCTATGTCTAGTAAGTCCAATGTGAAGCAAAAGAAAGCAAAGGCTTGGCTGATGATGTAGCAGTTGACCAAGAGGAGGAAAAGGGAAGCTGAATAAAAAGCTAAGGAAAAACATGTTGCTAAGAAATAGGTGAAAAATGAGGAAGAAGAGGAAGAGAAAGAATCTCATAGAAGTCATAAGTCCCCTTCACTATAGACAGAGGAAGAAGAGTAGCAGTGAGGACTTGGAGGTGTAGACCAAGAGACTACTCCATTCCGGGTTAAGCGCACTAGCAAGGATGAAAAGGTAGGTCCACGAAAGAAGTCCATGGCTAGCAAATCGTCACTTGACCTGATTACTTTGACAAAATGTGACATGAATTACATCGGGCACACAGTGAGAGACGTGACCATGGAGCTACTGCAGTAGTTCAAGCAACAACAAAAACAATCATTGGTCACCATTCATACAGGTTTGTGCGAGTTACTCGACGGACAATAACTATGAGGGTGGAAGCTGACAAGGCCAATGTTAGTGCTCTCAAGAAGGTTGGGTTGAACTTGGTTGTGCTGCCAAGTGAAGCCCTTTACACCCTGCAAAATAGTGTGATCACAAAAAATTGGGCTAGAGAACAGCGTGTGCTAAATGTGATCAGCGAGCAGTGATTTGAAATTATATATTGTTATAGACATTTTTGGGCACTTCAACCCCAATCATAAATGTCCATAAACTGAGGGCTCCTAAGTCCCTAAAATTGCTGCTTCACTACCTAAAGGAACAAGGTCAGCTCATTACATCATCTCCCAGAAGTTCTCCACTGAAAACTGCTCATAAATGGTCAAAACTGGACTATACTGAAAGCTCAATGCAGAGGGTGCAATGAATATCACCTTCCCAGTGTACAAGGTGTGATGCATACTGAATTGCTCCTTTGTAGGGTGCGGTGGTTGAGAATGGACAAATGGAAGGGACAAAAATGCGAGGTGGAAGATCATGGAATCTTCTAGAAGCTTCCCCTCTGACACTTGCCTCTATATTTTCGACCAGGGATGAGCAAGAGATCATCATTCTCAAAGTGGAAGCAGGGACTATTAGACAGAGGATACTAATCAAGATCCTAGAATATGACTTACCTCTCTGTAATCATCTATATATGGATCCCTCATCACAGAGATCCAGAGGCTGGAATTTTGTATCTTATAGGGAAGTGCTATTGGTTTTCTGGTGTACATTCATAGTGTTGGGTGATATAAGCTTTGCTTGAGGTGAAGAAGGGCTTCCTAGCTGGAGGATGATGCTGGGTTAGAACATATGGTTGCAATCCTCTTACTACTTTTCATCTTAATAAAGCTATTATTGTTTTCTTCCATATTCTTCTGTACTTGTTTATATATGCATTTATATGGTTAACACACATCTGATTGTGAGTTATTTATGAATAAAGATCTTTGTTTCTTCGATAGTAGTGTGTTGTTGTGATTCCACAGGTTCTTTTTGAAGTTGGGAAGATGAAGAAGAGGCGGCGAAGCTCTATCAAGAAGAAGAGGAAATCAAGTGCAAGACTCAGGTTGGTCTCCTTGGTTCTCCTCTTGTCTATTTTCATAAAAGAAAACAATAGTAGACTTTACTTGTTTGTTTCTAAGATAGCCACCCATCCTAGTGGGAATAGTAGCATCAGAGTGGACCCTATTCCCTGTAACAAAATGGAAACTCCATTGGGGAGTGACTAGATTACTTGTTAGCCTATCTATCCTTGTTTCTTTTATAAACTTACAAACGGATCCTGAAGACAAGCCAGCTAGCCTTCGAACTGCATTTGTTATACAAATGCAAAGTAGATCAATGTTGCTTCAGTCTATCTGTGGGTTTAGTTTATGAATTAAACAATAGATCTGCAATCAATCTAATTTCCCTAAGTGGTGGCTCTAGTAACCTCTTTGGATCACCCATGTGTTTTATATACACTAAAAATTACTTACTCGGCCTAAACACCTTAACTAAATTGCAAAATATGAGTGAAAACATGTTTAAAGTCTTGCACTGCTATCATTTCACCCTGCCTTCAAAGCAGTCTGTATGCATCGCACTTCCCGAGTGCAGTAGGTGCGCTGCATACTAGTTTCACTGTGTAACATGTGCGATGGTCAAGGAGGGTTAACTTCACCCTTAGACTATGGTTTTTTCTCACTGTTTTTAGTCCTATTCAGGATTTTTGTTGTCTATATTCAGTTTGTTTCTGTGAAAACTCCCTTCTCTTGCATTATTCCACCTCCTGAATGCAAAGAACTGTAAGTTTTTTTTTATGTATTGTTCGTCATTTTCAGTTCTCTTTTGCAAAAAAGTAGCATAGTCGAAATGTTGCCTCTAGATCTGAAAGTGTCGTAGCTGTCGTTTTCAGTTTTGGAAAACAATCCCATTGTTCTTGATAGTCGATTATACAGTTACTATTGCATAGAATTTGAGTTAGTAGTTTTAAAGTGTCGAAAAGCAATTTTCATTTCAAAATCACAAAGTGTCTCTCCTGCTTTCACTTCATTTTGAAAAAAAAATTGTTGAGTACTATCACTTTAAAAGTAATTCAAATTTTCACATAGCTTTCTTAACATCATTCATACATTAAGAAGGCTAAAAACAAATACATGCATGTGCATTTGCATTTCGACAGAGTGGTTTGATTTCGAACTGTGCATTTAGTGTGTGATCCGTGCTCTGTGAAGAAAAGCCTTTCCTTAGTAGCTAGGATTTTCATTGCCGAAAGAAGATTAAACATTTGTTTATCATCTTAGACTGAATTTTAGGAATTATATACACATCACGAAGTGAACCTGAAAGGCAAATTGTTAAGCAAGATCAACTTAAAATAAATTCAATGAATCTAACAACGCTTTGGAACTTAACGCACAACATCTAGAGGTCTAGGCTAGAGACGTATTCCGGTGTCGTAAATCCTGGTAACTATTGTTTTTAGTGTTGGTTGGGTGATTCCTCCACTCTGAGACGGCAAGTGCTAGTATGGACTTGTTCTCTCATGTACCGTCGAGTATATATTGGGAGACCACAATAGGTTGCATCCTTTATCCTTAGGAAGTCGTGCATGTCACCCTATCGATCGCAACAAACTTAACACAACATTCGGGAAGATTGACTACCATACCGTAAAAATTATTCTATAGTTTTGTCATTGGTTTGGTAATCCTCTCTCCCTAGATCTCCAGAGAAGTCCATTTTTCTCCTTTTCAGACTCCTTAAAGGAAAAGCTCCTCTGAGCACTTGTCACTTCAGGCCCAATAAAAATCGAAGGCGACTAGAGTCATCTTTTTTTTTTTTCTCGACTCTTTAAAATTGAAAAAAAAAAGTTGTGTCAAAGCATCTAAAATTTATTTTAATCAAAGTAACTTCAAAAATTCCCTCGTTGGTCTTTAGGTTGAGAAAATGGAGTCTACCAACCAAGGATTTCCCCTTGGAGGAAATCCTAGTCCCTTCTCCTCTTGGGGAGATGTTGGTGCACCCCATATAGCCACTTTGTCACTTCCAGGATTGATAATTGGTTTGCCTATCTGGCTCTTCTCTACCTCTATCATTCAGAATCCCGTAATTCCTGAACAGTTGAATCAGCAACTAGATAACACTAGAGTTGCCTCCCAACCTTCTACTTCATCTGATTCTCCCTCCCCTCCTTCCTCTTCGCTTGATAAAGCCAATAAAGATAAAAATCAACTAACTGAGAAGAAGAAGAAGCAGAAAGAGAAAAAGGAAAAGAAGAAAAAGGAAACAAAATCAAAAGGGAGAAACCAAGTGTCATCTAGTGAAAATCCTCACACCACACCGTCGAAACCTAAATCTCCTTATGTCATTTGCAATGGAGACCACTATCACAGAGATTGTCCATGTATCCCTCGAATCTTAAGGAACTGGTCTCCTCATTTGCACAATCTGGTGACGTCAACCTCTGATGAAGATGTTGAATGCTCACCATCAGCCAGTGGAAGTGAAGCACATGGACAGAAAAGGAATCCCAAATTTCCTTTTAAGTTGTGTGAAGGCAATCATGCCATCCACTATTGTCCCTTCCTTGATGAGGCTAAAAGTATTTTGGATGATCGTCTGGTTTCACTGCTACGACTTCCTCCTAGATATAAAAAGCTCTTTCCAAGTCCTCCAGTGGTTGAAAATCTGACTGGCCCATGATTGTGGTCGGCCGAAGCGTCTATCATTGAAAATGAACCCTCTAAATCCATACCATACAAAATTCAAAAGGTCGAGATGGCAGTTGACCCGGTCTTGCCTTCAAAGTTATCATCTTCGAATGATACCGTCACTGAAGAGAAAGAGAACAACACCATTCAAATTCTTTTCATCAACAGAGACTCCGATGAACTTGGGGGCAGTCCTCCTATTCCTTTATCACAAGAAGGAAGTTCATGAGAGTCATATTCGGCCGTCTATTCGGTCCCACCACCAAGAAACCTAGTCGTTTCCTTTGACTGGAATCTACTAGGCAGACCCCATTTACCAGCCACTGTACCATTCAGAATCATTGTACAAGCTTATAGAATGGTCATGGCTGGTAATATCATCGATGAAGGGGATTCTGTGAGTATCATTTCCTCAACTGCTTGGAAAGCGCTTGGTTCGCCATCGCTTTTGCCTGAAATGAGAAATATGACAAGCTTCGACAAAGGAACCAGTCAACCTTTAGGGATCCTTCCAAATGTGCCTATTACTTTGAGAAGGAAAACCATTCACGTGAATGTGATGGTAGTTCAAGGACCCTTGGATTATAATCTACTCCTTCGGTGCGACTATATTTATTACACGGGAGCCATCGTCTCCTCACTCTTTAGAGTAATGTGTTTTCCACACGAAGGCAGAATGGTCAAGCTCGTGGACCAAATGTCATTCCCTGGTTCACACATCATAAATAGTCAAATTCCATCCATAAATGGTCTTTTCACACAAGGAATGTCTCATTGATCTCTAGTCTGTCCACCAGATGAGCGTGAGTGATTCAAGAGGACGTGACTGAAACCCAGGGGGGCATGCACCCTGGTCTGTTTTGGCAAGAAAACCTTGGGTATAGAGTAGATTTCCGCGAGGGATATATGACTAGTCTCACGAACTTGTCCTCACAGGAAAATGGGATCAGGCTGGAATAATATACCTTAGTTAAAGTTATGTGAGTGGAATATCTTTACACCACTCCACTTTGTCTATTTTGGTAGACATCGCCATGGGAGCTTTCTGTCTGCTACGTTGATGTACCTTTCATGGTAACCTGGGAATTTTTCCCTATACCTGGGGGCATGCAAACCTTTCCGCATGCGCGCGAAGAGTGACTATTTATTTTTTAAATTTGTAGGACCTCTAACCCTTTAAACCTGTAAGGTTAGTCGTTTCCTAACTTGCATAAAGTGAGGATCCATGGCAAAGCTTGAGAGATGTAAGCCACTTCAAAATAGCATCTCGAATGAGACATTCTTATCATACGACTGGCGAGAAATTTTACCGCAGGGTTCAAGCTCGTTAAAAAATAAACCCTCCGCGAGCATTTTTAGCGCATAGTCCAAGCTCGTTAAAAAATAAACATAAGTCATGAAAAAATGTTTCCCCAACATTTAAGCTCACTAAAAAAGGAACCAGTAAATAACCATTGTGAATGCCTTATCGCCAACTTTTGAGCCTTGGTCGTGTTCTTGCCATCACCTCCACTCTGTTTTTAGAAGATCATTCAGACCCATATGATTGTTTACGCCT
Source organism: Pinus taeda (assembly GCA_000404065.3). Classification (NCBI taxonomy): domain Eukaryota; kingdom Viridiplantae; phylum Streptophyta; class Pinopsida; order Pinales; family Pinaceae; genus Pinus; species Pinus taeda. The sequence continues at coordinate 26,714 of APFE030943292.1, read as the reverse complement.
TCGAGGAACATCTGCGAAGAGTGATTCTATTAGCCATCCTTGTGACACTGCCGTGATTGGAAAATTCCAAATCTTACCTGGAATCAGCTGCTACCTGAAACCATCACTCATTCCTTGAAAACAAGTCTTCTTTAAGCTCTTTTCACCTGACTCGTAAAATATGAAAAGATTTCTGAGCGATTAGCCTCTCCGGCTCCTTAAAGTCATCGGAAGTGCTATCCCTCCTCTAGATTTTAATCTTTTTGGACCCGAGGGATTATTACACAAAAAGATCGAGCGCTTGTCTTGTTCGGCTCATTAAAATTATAGAAAATTCATCCCTTTTGTATTATTTTACGCCTTTTCGGACTTAATGGATTATATGACAAAAAAGAATCATTAGAGTCTCCTTTCAGTTTCTTTCAGACTCTCTAAAGTTGAAAGGGACCAAGTTATCTTTGTCGTTAAACTCGTTAAAACCTAATAGCGACAAACTTGTCCAAATGGATGAGAACGAGTTTCACTGTCGCTAGGCTTACTAAAATTTAGCGACAGGTTTTCCCAAAGGGTGGATTATAGAACAAGCATATTTTATCCTCCTCAAGCTTGACAAAAATAAAGAGGTACTAGTCAGCAATGACTAGAGAAAATTGGGAAGAAAACTTAAAGAAACTTTATTGGTAGCAAGTCGTTCTTGAACATGACACTTTCCTTCCGCATCCATGCCGAGTTGGGTTGTTCCGTTCACTGGTCATTACCATTGGTCCATCACACCATCCATCTTTGGGGTTAACGCTACCAATCCATCGTCAGTGTCACTGATATGTTCAAGAGAAGTCATTCAGACAATTCACCTGTGTCTCACCCACTGCAATACATTCATGCTTCATTCCTTCATGACCGCCACCCTGAACCCCATATCGTCAGATTGTTTTCACCTCCAAAACCATTTGCTTTGTTCTATGTCATTGATGTGGGATTCATTAAGGCCCTCTTGCAACGGGTCGCTTCTTGTCGACATCAGCTCATTATCCAAGAAGTTCACTTAAGAACAACCCTTTCAGTACTTTGAAGCTTGCATGCCTCAATGGCAAGTTTCTCACTTTCGGCGACAGGTTTACATCAATGGCCTTTGACCGAGAGATTTTACGTGGTGTTTGATGCCAAGTCCTTTTTCACACCACCTGAATTGTACTGTAGTACCTTAAGGGTCATTGTCATTATTGGTGATTCCTCTCGCACCCGTTAAGAGCTTACATCATTGGCTGGTAATCAGGCGATGTCTTTCCATGTTCGACTCCAGAACATTTTTCACATGGATCAACTTGTACTTCGAGTGAAGATTGAACGAGTTTTGAAGACCCCGGATCTAGTTTCATCCATCTGGGCTGCGATATATTCAGGAATATAAAGACATCAAGTGTACATAATTGTCGAACAGATGATCATCCAAGTCAAAGGATGATGTGTCCATATCATCAGTCTGTGACAGAGACGATTGTCTATCCTATGTACATTAAAATGAATTTATAAAGCTGAGCATGGTAATTCCAGCCTCAGATAAATCGTGAATTTTTTTTTGTCAAAATAATGTATTGTATTGTATCTTATTATAGGTCGCCTCCTAGCTCAGAAAAACTTCAGATCCTCATAGCAAAGCATTTCACCCGACATCAGAAAGATTAACAACCTCATGCTTTAGGGGGCAACTGTTATAGACATTTTTGGCCACTTCAACCCCAATCATAAATGTCCATAAACTAAGGGCTCCTAAGTCCCTAAAAGTGTTGCTTCACTACCTAAAGGAACAAGGTCAGTTGATTACGTCATCTCCGAGAAGTTCTCCATTGAAAACTGCTCATAAATGGTCAAAACTGGACCATACTGAAAGCTCAATGCAGAGGGTGCGATGCATAGTGAATTTCTCCTCTGTACGGTGAGATGGTCAAGAATGGACAAATGGCAGGGACAAAAATGCAAGGTGGAAGATCATGGAATCTTCTAGAAGCTTCCCCTCTGATACTTGCCTCTCTATTTTTGACCAGGGATGAGTAAGAGATCATCATTCTCCAAGTGGAAGCAGGGAATATTAGAGAGAGGACACTAATCAAGATCCCAAAAGATGACTCACCTCTCTGTAATCATCTATATACGGATCCCTCATCACAGATATCCAGAGGCTGGAATTTTGTATCTTATAGAGAAGTGTTGTTGGTTTTCTGATGCACATTCATAGTGTTGGGTGATCTAAGCTTTGCTTGAGGTGAAGAAGGGCTTACTAGCTGGAAGATGATGCTGGGTCAGAACATATGGTTATAATCCTCTTGCTATTTTTCATCTTAATAAAGCTATTCTTGTTTTCTTCCATATTCTTGTGTACTTGTTTATATATGCATTTATATGGTTAACACACATCTGATCCTGTGTTATTTATGAATATATACCTTTGTTTCTTCGATATTAGTGTGTTACTGTGTTTCCATAGGTTCTTTTTGAAGCTGGGAAGATGAAGAAGAAGCGGCGAAGCACTATCAAGAAGGAGAGGAAATCAAGCGCAAGACTTAGGTTGGTCTACTTGGTTCTCCTCTTGTCTATTTTCATAAAAGAAAACAATAGTAGACTTTACTTGTTTGTTTCTAAGATAGCCACCCATCTTAGTGGGAATAGCGGAATCCGAGTGGACACTATTCTCAGTAACACATATGTTAAAACTAAAGTAGAATTGCTTTTTCCATCAGCAAATTGAATGTTAACTTAAAGTGTTGAAACCCTCAGAACTACATGAGAAGAAATACTTTACAACACTAATAAGAAAACAGAAGTGAAAATAACAAATACATAAAAATATGAGACAACAATATTGATTACAAAGTTCGTCTCTGATGGACCATGTCTCTGGGTCCGCTTTCAAGATGGGTGACTGCTTTATTAGGATTAGAACCGAAGAGGTCGATTACACAACAATTTGACCAATTTTGATGTGCACGCAGGAACTTTTGGTCATTTTCTTCAAAAATCACTCTGAACCGATTTTCCAATGCCTGTCTCAGTTTCTAATTCCAAGTCTCAATGCTCCTATTACACTGAAAACAAAATTGACTATATCCTCAAGAATCTGCACTCCAAAACCCAAAATCACCAATATATTCCTCATTAACAAAAAGGTGCATTTAAAGGTTTGCAGATACATTTGAGGGATTTTTACCCAAGATTGGCATGAATGCGGCAAGATGATCTTGGTCGAATTACTAGGGAACACCTTAGTGCCTAGTCAAATGGTCATCACATTAGTTTTCACCAAAACTACAACAAAAACCCATAAATAAACTTTATATTAAAACAAACCATTGACGACTTACTGACTGGGCGGAGGAGGATGACTACCCGCATGTGAACAGGTGGTTCGGATGAAGTCTTGTCAGAAGCCACCATATTGCAAGTCAATCTCGATAGTTTCAGTCTTCCATGTGAACTCATATAACTCTGACATGGTTATTGAGGTGGTTGTTCCACTCTGCTGACTGTAGATGAGATACTACAGTTACCCTCTGCTCTATTTACATGGCTATCCTGAGGTAGTTGTCATTAACTATAACATGTAACCCTGATGGTCATCCTCCATTCACATGCAAACACACATCTGTAGTCACACTATGCTTAACTTCAAGCCAAGTGCTTTATTTCCTCTGCTCACATGCCAACCACATTTTAGACCATGATGCAATTAACTCCAAGAGCTAACCCCGACGACTTACACATTGATCACATTACCATAGCCTCTGACATGGTCTTCTCCATTGTTATGACTATTATAATAGTTTTGTAATGTTTTACAATGATTTCAATGTAATCCAAATAACCCGAAGGGGGTTTTAGGACTTAGGGTAATGGTCTTTGATTTGTATTGTAATGTTTTTTACAATAGATTTATGGTATTTAATGTATGGCTAGGGTTTACCACTTAGGGTTAATGCCTTCTGAAATGAATTTGATTTGTAATGTTTGATTTAGATATAGGTTAAGGTTTAGCATGGTTTCAAATTTTAGTTCTTAAACCATTTTGTGCTAAAAACAACCCATTTACATGAAATTGTCACAAACTGACATTTGCAACAAATGTCATGTGATGATGACAACCAAACTCTGAAAGGTGGAACTGATGACAACCAACATTTTGACGACCAAATCATGTGAAGGTGGATGACAACCCCATGTCAACAACCCAATTCTGGTGGAACTAACGAGAACCAGCATGTCAGAAACCAAAATCCAAACCATATCACCATGAAAACCATTAACATCACCTGAACAATTTGAACCATAAACAACACTGCAAAAACTAAATGACACCAGACTGAATGCTGACAACAAAACTGAACTTGTGTAACTGATCTGAGAAGATCCTCCTCGATCGGTCCTCTCCACTTGAAAGCTTTTGGACCACAAAAGTCTGGCTTAAACAAATAGTCGATGACAGTAGAGCTCCCTCACTTTCTACCTTATGCGGATGATGTACCAATACGTTTGATCAATCACCTGCAAGTGATGATGCTGATGATGCTGACCATGGCACATTTTGAATTGTTCACCTATTCCATCCATCTGCAATATGAACAACTTGCAATGATGGTAAAACGCCCTATTATGAACATGGAAATTTATTTATCTCCATGAAATATCACGAGTTAGTGATTCATAATCATCTTTGAAAATTGTCTCTAGAGGATATTGTTCAATACCATGGACATGTATTAACAATCTATATTATGGAATGGCAGAGACAATCAAACACATTTTTGTCATCAAACTAGCTACTTGACTTGGCATACTTTCCTTCTTCCTGATTACTAAGTGAACTTGTTGCATTAGACCCATCAAACTGTAATATGGAAAGTACTGCAACTTAGTTTGATTTTGAAAGTATTGAAATGGATTTTGATTTGTTTGAATCATTGTTTCTTGATTTATTAAATGATGTTTCCATTGATTATTACCATCCCCTGATGCATAAGTTTCCCTTTGTTTTTGTGGATATTTTGATAATGCTTTAGAAAAGGCTTTGATATGAAAACAAATGAGCTTCCTCTGCACTTGAAAAGATGCTTCCAAACTGTTCGAAACATGAAATAGTGACACAATATAAGAGAAATTGAACACTGACTTTCCCTAATACTGGCCTGCATCCATGTAACTATTAACTTCTAAACTTGGACTGAATTGATTCATTATCACATTAGGGAAAGGAGCTCTAGGCATCAATTGTAATTCATGTTGTATTCCATGCTTATGAGTAAGATGTTTGGATTCTTTAAATAGAACTGGAAAGTTTTCCACCTCTTTGATCAAATATCTTTAAACCAAGCCTCATAACTTGAACAAGCATCATGTTGATTCTTATTTTGTTCTGTTACACACATGATTACAAATCTCTTATTTGAATTTATTAATCGCTTCATCTGATTAGCATTAACTAAATTCAAGTGATTTTTTTTTTTCATGTGCTTTGATAATAAATTCAATGCCATCTTTCTTAAGATGATATTTATGTCCCCTCCTGTAAAATACTACATCACGATCATAAAGATAAGCACTCCCTAAGATAACTCCACATAAGTCTACTGGAATCACATCTAATTCCACTTCATCAATTTAATTAGCTGTAATGGAAAATCTTAATCGACACTATTTTGTGAATTTTATGTTATTTGATTTATTTAGCCATCGTAATGGTTAAGGTTTTGGATGGTTTCATGTTTCCAAACACAAACTCTTAACTAAATATTCAGATATTAGATTGGCCTGTGATCTATTATCAAACATTGTAACTATCTTTGTGTGTTTAGAAGTTATCATTATGTTAAATAATTAAACTCTTTTATCCTCATTTGAAGGTTTTTTGTTTGATGAAAATGTAATGGTAATCTAACTTGAACCAGTGTCAAAAGTTTTACATGTCGTGACCATGGAAGTTATCCTTCTTTCACCACCTGAATTTGAACCTAGATCTTGCTGGATTGCTACTATTGCCTTCTTTTCATTGCTCTCCTTAAGGAACTTTTTCGGCTTAAGTTCTTGATGAAGCTTCCAACACTTATATTCCTCATGACTAATTCTCACAATGAGAACAATTAGCTCTTTCCTTCTGAGCTATGACTGATTTCTTTCTCTTCGAATTGTTCTTCCCTTTACTGTCATTGGAGTCTTTGATTTCCAACTCTTTGGATGACTGCGGTGAAAACTTGAATGGCCTTCCACCTGATTCAATATGTATGGAATGAACACACACTTCATTAAAATCATCAGGATTAATCATCAATAATGTATTTTGCAAATATGAATCTAAACCTCCGATGTATTTTAATAATGTTTCACATGTATCCATTGAAATACCAAGTGCCAATGCTTTCTTTCTATACTCCTAAGTAAACTCCTAAACACTCTGCCCTTTACCTTGCCTCAAGTGCTACCAATCAATAACAACTTGTTTCATGTATCTTAAAGGATAGAATTATTTCCTAAGAGCTTTTAAAAACTTAGACCATGAATAGATGATTTTTCCTGTTTGCTTTAAATCTATCTGAGTTTTAATTTCCCACTAGATTAAAGTTGTTCCCCCATTCTATGTGTAGCTAACTGAATTTTCATTTTATCGTCAAAAATTTTCTAAATATGACAATACAATTCTAACTGCTTAATCTAATTATCTATATTTTCAGGATTTATTTTGCCATCATAATTAGGTAATTCAAATTTTACATCAAGTTTTAAAAGAGATGTTTTCTTAGGTTTCTTTTATGTTTCAGATTCTGCACTGGAAGAAGAAGAATAAGAAGATGATGATGATGGAGATGATGGAGGTGAAGGTGGTTTATCACCCTTGTCTTTACCTTTGTTCTTCTTCTTTGTCCATGAAGAAGAAGTTGCATCTCTCACCTTCTTGTCTTCATAGATTTCTCCCAACATCTATGCATAATCAAGAATGCTTGCTCAAACTATTCATCGCTCATCTTAGCTTCTGGATTTTCACCTACATCAGATCTTGTCATGGTCAACTTATGAATGACTCTTCACTTTCCAATCTTTGGATCAATCTTCTAAAGGATTCCTTCTCCATGTTGGGACTTCAACGTAGTTAACATTCAATAAAAAATATAAATGCACAACCTACTCTAATACAAAATTATATGATCTGAAATGATCATATGTTAAAACTGAAGTAGAATTGATTATGCCATCAGCGAATTGACTGTTAACATAACGTGTTGAAACCGTGAGAATTGCTTGAGAAGAAAGACTTTAGGACAGCTGATAAAACATAAGTAAGAAGCAAAACAGAAGTGAAAACAACAAATACACAATGATACGAGACAAAAATATTGATTATGGAGTTCATCCGTGATGGACTACGTCTCTGGGTCTGCTTTTAGGATGGGAAAATGCTTTGTTAGGATTGAAACCAAAGAGGTTGATTACAAAGCAATTTTACCAATGTTGATGTGCACATAGGTACTTCTAATCAATGTCTTCAAAAATCTCTCTAAACCATCTTTCCAAATCTTGCCTCAGTTTCCAATTGGAACTCTCGATGCCCCTATTACACTGAAAACAAAATCGACTATATCCTCTAGAATCTACACTCTAAAACTCAAAATCACCAATATCTTCCTCATGCATAAAAAGGTGCATTTAAAGGTTTGCAAATACATTTGAGCACTTCTAAGCTAGGATTGTCATCAATGCAAGATGATGGTCTCATTCGAATCACTAGGCAACACCTTAGTGGCTAGTGACATGGTCATCGCATTAGTTTGCACCAAAACTACAACAAAAACCCACAAATAAACTTTATTTTAAAACAAACTGTTGACGGTTTGCTGACTAGACGGAGGAGGTTGACTACCCGCATATGAATAGGTGGTTACCACCTTTGAATTCAATACTGAAAGTTGCAGTCTACCATGTGAACACGTATAAGTCAAACGCAATTATCTAGGCATTGGAGTCTTTGATTTCCAACTCTTTGGATGACTATGGTGAAACTATTCATCACTCATTTTAGCTTCTAGATTTTCACCTACATCAGATCCTGTCATGGTCAAGTTATGAATGACTCTTCACTTTCCAATATTTGGATCACTCTGCTAACAAATTCCTTCTCCACGTTGGGACTTCAACCTAGTTAACATTCACTAAAAACTTCTACAAAGACAACCTACTTGGATACGAGATTATATGATCTAAAATGATCATATGTTGAAACTGAAGTAGAATTGAATGTTAACTTAAAGTGTTGAAACTGTGAGAACTGCTTGAGAAGAAAGACTTTACGATAGCTGATAAAACATAAGTAAGATGCAAAATAGAGGTGAAAACAAAAAATACACAACGATACGAGACAACAATATTGATTATGGAGTTCGTCCCTAATGGACTATGTCTCCGGGTCTGCTTTCAAGATGGATGAATTCTTTATTAAGATTGAACCGAAGAGGTCGATTACAAACAAATTTTACCAATTTGGATGTGCGCACAGGTACTTCTGATCACTATCCTCAGAAATCTCTCTGAATTAGCCTTCCAATGCCTATCTCAGTTTCCAATTCCTACTCTCGATGCCCCTTTTACATTGAAAACAAAATCGACTATATCCTCTAGAATCTACACTCTAAAACTCAAAATCATCAATATCTTCCTCATGAACAAAAATGTGCAATTAAAGGTTTGTAGATACATTTGAGGGCTTCTAAGCCAATATTGGCATCAATGCAGCATGATGGTCTCATTCGAATCACTAAGGAACACCTTACTGCCTACTCACATGGTCATTGCATTAGTTTCTCACCAAAACTTCAACAAACACCCAAAAATAGACTCTATATTAAAACAAACCATTGACGGCTTGCTGACTGGACGGAGGAAATTGACTGCCCGCATGTGAATAGGTGGTTCAATTGTCATCTTGTCATAAGCCACCACCTTTCAATTCAATCCTGACAGTTGTAGTCTACCATGTGAACATGTATAAGTCTAACGCAGTTATCCACGAAGCATTTCTAGTGTGCTGACTATAACTGTGATGCTATGTTACACTCCATTATGTTCACGTGCCTATCCCAAGGTGGTTTCAGTTAACTGTAATAGGTAACCATGACAGTTATCCTTTGTTCACATGCCAAAACACATCTGTGGTCACGTTGTGGTTAACTCCAAGCCTGGTAGTTTATTCCTTCTGCCCACATGCCAACTGCGGTTTAGACCCCAACGTAGTTAACTCCAAGCACTAACCTCGATGGCTTACACATTGATCACATTACCATAGTCTCTGACATGGTCTTGTCCATGGTTATGACTATTATAATAGTTTTGTAATGTTTTACAATGATGTCAATGTAATTTAAATAGCCCAAGAGGGTTTTAGGACTTAGGGTAATGGTCTTCGAATTGTATTGTAATTTTTCTTCCAAAATATTTATGGTATTTAATGTATGATTAACGTTTAACACTTAGGGCTAATGCCTTGTAAAATCATTTCATTTGTAATGTTTGATTTAGCTATAGGTTAGGGTTTAACATAGTTTTAGATTTTAGTTCTTAAATCAGTTTGTACAAAAAAAAACCGTTTAACCAAATTGTCAAAAAGTGACATTTGTGACAAACGTTACAGATGAAAACGAAACTCTCAAAGCCAGAACTGACAAGAACAAACGTGTCGATAACTACATCCTGCGAAGGAAGAGGACAACCCCATGTCGACGACCAAATCCTGGCAGAACTGACAGCAACAAACATGTCGATAACCAAATTCCAGACCATATCACCATGAAAACTATTGACATCACTGAAGCAACCTCAACCATAAACAACACTGTTGAAACTAAATGAAACCAGACTCAATGCTGACGATGAAACTGAACCTATGTAATTGATCTGATGAGATCCTCCCGGATCAAGGAGAAGGTCAAGAATGCCCAAATGTTTCTTGAGAAGACGTCCACAGTTGATCTATTTAAGAAGATCACAGAGAAGAATGAGTGCACCACAACCACAGTAGCTGAGGCCTACAGAACCATTACAGAGCTAAAAATCCAAGAAGATGCACCAGTCGATGCAATAATTATGGTCGATGCTCTAGGAAGAACTTTAGAGAATAAACATTCCTACCTCAACATTCATGGCATTCACTTCTCAGAAGGCATCCAAATAATAAATCACAATGAGTTTGTGGCTAACACAATATTAATGGGAGGTGCCTCTACCACTATAACTAGGTGCTTGAAACAAATTCTCAACAAATTTATCACGACATCGGGGAGAGCCACGAACGATATAAAAAACCAAATATAGAGTTAGAATATCTCAAGCCTAAAACAAAAAAAGATTGAATAAATTATAAGATATAAAGCTATGAGAGATTGGAAGGACTTGAATTACTTGGGAATTATAATATTCCTGGTCACACTACTCCCTATTCCTGGCAAAAAGTGCAAGATAAAATGAAAACACGAATTGTAAACTGTGGTGGGACTTGACTCAATAATGCAGGTAGAGAAATAATGGTAAATCAGTCCTATCGACAAGCCCTTGATATCAGTTCATTGCTTTAAAATCTCACGAAAGTGTTCTTCATAAAATGGTTATACATATAAGAAAAATCATGTGGAAAGGAGGTAAAAAAGATGCAAAGGAATACCACTTAGTAAATTGGAAAACAGTCAGAGCCCCAAGAAAACATGGAGGGTTGGGCATGAGGGACCCAGGAATTGAAAATATGGCAAGAGGAGCAAAAAGTTATTGGATTTCAATTACTAACCTAAGTTATTTTTCAGGATGGGCATGTGGCCACTAGATTCAGTTCCCTATATGGTGTGTGATTGACTCCTCCAAGGATAATTTGAACAAGTTCCGAGGAAATGGAGCCACCATCAAAATTTTCTCAGATTCTATAATGGGAATTTAGCCCATGGAGTCTCATCCTTGCTTGGTGTATCTTCAGGCCCTCTTGATAAAAAGGGGAGTGGAAACATTGGACTATATCATTGAGTGGAATGAGCATGGAGGTTGGAAGGGGTGCAAGTTATAAAAAATCCTCGAGGCTCTTCTCCCCTAAAGAGAAAGGCTCTAGAAAAAGCTTCAAGGGTGTGCCCCGATTGCACTATATGAGGAAAGGAAAGTAGGGTTGGTAGAGTGCCAGCTACTCTAATGCAAACCTAAGTTGCATATACCCCAACGATGAAACATATACCTACAGTATGCAAATCCAATTTCATGTCACGCTATGCGTGTCCCAGGAATTCCCAAAATTCCATACCTAGTAAAACTTTCACTTAGTCAAGGATTAAGGCTCTTTAAATAAACTCTATGTAGAAATGTTTGAATTAGTTATCCAAAGTCTAAACCTTTGATAAACCTTTAAGTGAAACCTTACAACGCCTCTTAACCTTTGGTTAATTCTTAACTTACCCCAAAATACATCAATCGTGCTTATTTCTATTATCATTCCCATATAATAGAAATATCTCATAAAACACACTTATGCCTTACCTTTCTTCCATTTCACAAACCTTTACACATACATAGGTGCACTCCTTAGCGTGTTAAATATCCATCGTCGATCACATTCCTCGATCCGATGGTTATCGTGTCACTCGATCGCTAACAAACTTAGCTGATATCCACCATTGATCTATCTCATCTGATCTAATGGATAGAAATTCATCCACTCACCAAATACCCTGAAAAATCCCTACCATTTATGTGACCCATTCAGTCGAATGGATATTGCGCAAACTCATGTGAAATTAAGCTCGACCGATATGAGATTGAGAGCACATGATAAAAGTCGTTTTCTCTCTCCATCGTATGGTACATGTTAGTTTCTAAACAAACCGCATAAAATTTTGAAAGAACGCTTACCACCTTTACGCAGTGCGAGAAAATTCTTACCCCTTATGAATACAACCCAAGTGCTCAATATGAAACTTTAAAGAACTCGACTTAATAAAAGGTTATCGCTTAATCTCCGCCATGCATCTTCTTGACTTCATTTTTCACGACTTAATCTTAGCCTTCTATCACACATAACCTCGTTCGTTGATTTGACTGATCCAATGGTTCCTGTGCACCATTACATTCTTTTAGTTCTTAATATGTAATAGCCCATTCAACCTTCTCCCTATGTATTTGTTCTCACCTTATGATTTTCACCTACTCTGATCTCGATCTTTGCTTGTGCCTTTATGCTTCTTTCATGTTCGATGTAACATTAAAGGCTTTCACCAAATCTGTTTGTGTTTAAAACCATAACACTCCTCTCTGCACTTCTTTTTTGATTCTTCACACCTACAACATACGTTACACAGAATTACTCAAGTTCACACACAACTTACAATTCAAACACACATCACAGAAACTTAGAATCAAGTTATCTTTATTAATAAACAAGCATTTACAAAGGAATTTCTTCCTCGGCCTGATTTTCAATATCAGTGCCCTTTCCTTTCCTGCCTGTATGCATAAATGACTGACTCTCTAACTCTTGACTCGCTGACTAACTCTCTACCTCACTATTATTCCTTTCAGGCTTACATTTATATAAAGGGTTCTATTTAACCAATTCTGGTTCAAATCCTTAATCTGCTGAACTAAATCCTGTATATCCTCTAAGTCTACTTTTAACTCTAGTAATCCCTAAGAATCCTCTCTAGTTCCATGAGTCATGACACCACTTTCTAGTCTAAAGACTTATAATTGATTTCCAACTCTCTCATCATCACTCATGTTCTCCTATGTTCGAGAGAATTTACAAATATCCTCACAATATCTAATTAATTCCTATTATAATTACTCAAAAAATTAATTATTACATGCATAGGAATCCGGCTTCCTTAAAAACAGAAGACCCCCTAAGTTAACCTAAATTAAAATGAAATTGTTGAGCTATATGCTCTTGCATCACACTCCCAAGGTTAAAATAATCATGATATCCTAATCATGTGCTTTCGACCTTTGTCTTCCTGGATCCCATACTTTGTTCTGTGATTTTGCTTTGGTTGCTATTGTTATTTGTTGTTGTTCTCTAGTTTTCAACACTTTATGTTGCTTTGCCCCACTAGCTATGTTGTCGCAATCGGCTGTTATCTTTCTTTTTCTATTTCTTGGTCTTCTTATTGTTGCTTTCTTCTGAGGCACCTTTATGATCAATCTTATTGTTCTTTCAATCTCTATTTCCAATTTATCTTTTGACTAATAACTACTCTACAATTTATTGTTGTACTCTGTCCACTCATCTTCAAATTGCTATTTGTTGTCTTCTCTTTGAAGTTGTTGGTTTCTTACTATTTCCCTTTCATCCTTACCCTCTTGTTGCTTTCCAAACAACCTCTCTTCAATATCTAGAAATTTACTTTCAGAAAGTAAATTGTCCTCCAATTTCCTTTGTACTTGATTCCTCTCAAATACATAAATATGTTGTTCATTGATTCCAACATATTTTCCTTCCTCTTCCATATTTACTTGGTTTCTCATACATGCCAAATTTTCTCCATCATTTGCAACAAAACCTGCACTGACAAAACAATTATTAAAATAAAACAAATAAGTCCTCATTGCCTCTTCTTCCCTTGGAAACATTTTAGTATGCTACTCTGATTTTTACTCCTCTATCAGCACATCAGTATGGTGATTCAACCTCCCTAAAGAATTTTCTAATGGAATCTCGAAACTGACAGTAAGTCTCTCTTCCACAACATCTGTTTCAATGATGTATTCCTACTCTTGTCCACTGTAATCAATTCCTTCGTTTGCAATCACACTGTCATACTCTGAGTTTTCCAGCAAATATTCCAGTAATTCAATTTCTCTTTGACACTTCATAAGTGTTTCATCATCACTTATAATTCTTGCATTTGTACACAACTTGTCAATTTCAAAATTACAAGGTTCAACAATCTCAACTGTTTCTTCACATATCAGCTCTTCAGACTGATCCTCATCCCCTCTTTTCACAAGAAATTGTTCTTGTGTTGTAACAACTTCAAACATCAATGTATTACTAAATTATTTCTGCTTCAATAATTCACTACTTTTCTCATTTAAGAGACATTCTCCATCATTCTTTACTTCAGAGTATTCATCTTCTGAAAGATACCCTTCCATACTTTTGACAGCTTCAAAAGATTGCTAATCCTTTGCAAGACTTTCCATTGTTAGTGACCAATCATCATATGTCCTTTCTCCCTTTGTTAAATCTTTTACATAGACTTCTTTCTTAACATATTTCAGTAGATATCCTTCTTCTTCAATACACTTTCACTTGATGTATCTCTCTAAACCCCCTTCAAGAGTTATCCTTGTCCCATCATCTACATTAATATTCTCGTGCATTTGTCCTTCACCAAAATTCATTAGATTACCTCTCTGAGACAATATTCCTTCATTCTTCATCATAATAAGATCCTGATCTTCCATCTCTATGACAACTTCAAATGACTGTCTTCACTCATTAAGTAACTTATCCACGGACTTTTTCTACTGTAACCAGTCAAATTATTCCTCTTCTGAGAAATTTCCTTTGTCAAATTTCACTTCAAAATTTTCATCCATCCTCAAGACATCTTTACAAAGTTGCTTTTCTCCCACAATGCATGGAATCATACACAAACTATCGGTTTTAAGAACATAAGACCTTATGGTCTCACTTGATGCTACATATATCATATCTCCTTGTTGTCTTGAATTCTCACAGTAATTCATAAGATCTTCCCCAGATTTCTAGTCTTCATCTTTACCAAGAACTTCACCCCATTCTGCTTCACAAATGGAAACTTCCATTTCCAACTTAGCTTCTTTGAGTTTTTCCACTAGCCACTTACTTTCTTCTGTTGTAACCTTCTCTGTAACTTAAACCACTTGAATTCCTTTTTCCTCAAGACCCAACCTTGTCTTTGGTTTTCCTCTAGTATCATCCATAATACATTGAGTTGTTATTTTAACTCGATGATCTCCTTGTCACGCTCCTCTTGACTCGTTCTCTCTCCCTTTTCCTTGGCATCCTCCTTCTTCACTTTTTTTCTACTGTGGTCTTCCTCAAAACCTTTGTTATCTCTATTATGACTACCAATAGTCATCTTCTTCTCTATATTCATGAGTTCCTCACCCACTTATGGTCTCCTTTGATGCTCCAGACATCATATCTCCTTGTTGTCTTGAATTCTCACAGTAATTCATAAGATCTTCCCCATATTTCCATTCTTCATCCTTACCAAGAACTTCACCCTATTCTGCTTCACAAATGGAAACTTCCATTTCCAACTCATCTTCTTTGAGTTTTTCCACTAGCCACTTCACTTTCTTTTGTTGTAGCCTTCTCTGTAACTTAAACCACTTGAATTCCTTTTTCCTCAAGACCCAACCTTGTCTTTGGTTTTCCTCTAGTATCATCCGTAATACATTGAGTTGTTCTTTTAACTCGACGATCTCCTTGTCACGCTCCTCTTGACTCGTTCTCTCTCCCTTTTCCTTGGCATCGTCCTTCTTCACTTTTCTTCTACTGTGGTCTTCCGCAGAACCTATGTTATCTCTATTATGACTATCAATAGTCATCTTCTTCTCTATCTTCATGAGTTCCTCACTCACTTACCTTAGCAAGCTCTCCTCTATACTTGGTCTTTTGGAAAGAACTTGGTTCTCTATTCTATGGAAACTCTTTGAGCACTTCTCTCTACTCGTTCTAGGCTTCAACTCATATTCACCTTTTAAGAACACAATTGTCCTCCTGTATTTCAATCATAAATGAAATACTAGGTTCTCACCACCTATTCTTTCACTCAAAAATTCTTACTAGCTTTCTTCATTCCTTAGCAATTCTACCCACATCATCTATGGTATTTCCTTTATGATTTTTCTATGAGATGTAAAAAAACCTATTCAATAACAAGTCTTCTTCTTGATACACATGCCTCACTATGCTTCTCTCCTCTGAGCCCAGTCTTTTCGCACCTATCTAGTTCTCTCCTTTGCAACCAATTGAGCACTCCTTGCTCTAGGTTGCTGCAATCTCCTCACCTTCAAGACCTCTGCATGATCTGGTTCTACCACTCACTTGCACTTTGAATTGATTGTTCTTTATCTCCTTTTCATCTACAAATTTTGCTACGATTTATCTCTGTGTGCCTACTATTTCTTAGATTTAAAATCTTATCTCCTCTTGTGTGCATACACATCTTCAAAGCATAACTCTATTCTATGTTTTCTCAAAGAATTCTTACATGTAGAATTTCCTTGATCTGCTCTCATACCAAATGATGCCACCCTAAGAAAAATATAACCCAATGATTCAACCTAAGCCCCATATACCCACAGTATGCAAATACAATTTGATGTCACACTATACGTGTCCTAGGAATTCCCAAAATTCCATACTTAGTAAAAATTTCACTTAGTCAAGGTTTAATGTTCTTTAAATAAAATCTATATGGAAACGTTTGACTTAGCTATCTAAATTCTAAACCTTTGATAAACCTTTAAGCGGAACCTTACAACCCTTCTTAAACTTTGGTTAATTCTTAACTTAACCCGAAATACATCAATCCCGCTTATTTCTATTATCATTCTCGTATAATAGAAATATCTCATAAACCACACTTAAAGCTTACCTTTCTTCCATTTCACAAACCTTTGCACATACATCGATGCTCTCCCTAGCGCGTTAAATCTCTGCCATCGATCTCATTCCTTGATCTAATGGTTATCGCATCACCAGATCGCTAACAAACTTAGTTCATCTCGACCATTGATCTGTCTCATCCAATCTAAAGACTATAACATCGTCCACTCGCTAACTAGCCTAAAAAGTATCTACTCTTGATAGGACCCATTTAACCTCGTGTGAAATTAAGCTCGACCAATATCAGATTGAGAGTACGCGATAAAAGTGGTTTTCTCTCTCGATAATATGGTACATGTCGAATGATAAAGGTAATCGCATGAAATTTTCAAAGACCACTTAACACCTTTAAGGTGTGCAAGAAACTACTTACCCCTTGCGAATACCACCCACGTGCTCAATATGAAATTTTAAAGAACTCAGCTTAATAAAGGGTTATTGCTTAATCTCCGCCATTCATCTACTTCACTTCATTTTGCGCGCCTTAGTCTTAGCCTTCTATCGCACGAAACCTTGTCCTTTTATCTAACTGATCCAATGGTTCCTATGCACAGTTACATTCTTTTGGTTCTTACTGTGTAATAGCCCATTCGACTTTATGCCCATGTATTTTCTCTCACCTTACGATTTTCACCTTCTTTGATTTGGATCTCCGCTCATTCCTTTATGTTTCTTTCACCTTTGTTGTAACATTAAAGGCTTTTTCCAAATCTGTTTATGTGTAAAACAATAACACTCCTCTCTAAACTTCTCTAATTCTACAAACCTACAACCTAGGTTACGCAAAATTACTCAAGTTCACAAACAACTTACATTTCAAATACACATCACACAAACTCATAGTCAAGTTATCTGTATTAATAAACAACCATTTACACATAAATTTCTTCCTCGGCCTAATTTTCAATATCAGTGGCCTTTCCTTTCCTGCAAGTAGGTCTAAATGACTCACTCTTTGAGTGATGAGTGATTGATTGACTCTCTACCTCACTATTATGCCTTTAGGCTTATATTTATACAAAAGGTTTTGTTAAACCAATTTTGGTTCACATCCTTAATCCCCTGAACTAAATCCTCCCCAGTGTCCTCTAAGTCCACTTTTAAGTCAAGTAATCCCTAAGAATCCTCTCT
>APFE030943290.1:45590-59497 GCA_000404065.3 Pinus taeda | reverse complement strand
TAGTACCTAGGACCTCCAGAAAAGCCAAGAAACTGAACAATATCTAAAAATTTGACAAAATGGTGTTTAATATTATAAATAGAAATTGTGAGGCTTAAAAGTAGCTAAATAAACCCTAAAATTTTTTGAACTCCAATCACCCAAGAATGTTTTCATTACACCTATGGAGTTGTGATTTATTGGACGACAATTGTGTAGCTAAAGACCTAGTGGAGTCGCCATTTATTAGTGTGAAACTTCTTGGAAGGTGTACCAAAAACCCTCACTTAAGTAACTAGGTGCCAAATAACCCTAACAACACTATTGTCAATCTAGATTTGCAAAATAAATGTAAAACGCTATAGAAAAACTATAGATAACCTAGAATAGAAAGCAACTATATAGAAATGAATGTAACAACCCAATCGGAAATAATTTTTTAAATGTAAAATAATTTTATTGATAGGACTTGTGAAGGAGATCTACCAAAGTATTTGCAAGTTCCCCTCCATGGGATGGATCCTTTGATATCCTTGATGCTTCAAAAACTGGTTATCTCTCTCTTAATGTGTGAAAAGCCCAAGCAAAGGTGGAGAACTCAAATGGGAACTCAAGAAAAATGATGATAATGTTGATGATGATAATGATCATGGTCAAGAGTGGATGAAAAAACGTCCTTATATAACAAAGTATGGAGTTAATCTCGAAAATGGACAATAATAAAATAATATTGACCAAATTTAGATCTAACTACTTTGGAATACTTTATTATATTTAATGGAGAGGGAAAAGTATTTAAAATGATTACATATCCTTGTTTATACGTAATTAACAAATAAAATGATTTATTGATTATTTCACGAGAAACAAGAAAGGTGTGAAATCAAAATAATTAGTAAATAGTGATTTAATAATTATTCTAATAACATAAATAAGTAAATTCAAATAAATAATGATTTATTTAAATATTCCTAAGGGATTTAGTCAAATGTGACAAGCAATAACTATTAAATAATGATTTAATAATTATTCCTAGAGAAAATTAAATAAATAATGATTTATCTAATTATTCTCATAACATTTTTTATTTAGATCAGAAAATAATTCAAATAAAGTGATTTACTAAATTATTTTCCACATTGAAAACGATTTTATTATAGTAAAATTAAATCTACATATTGTATTTCAATCCACCTAGTTAGAAATGAATAAATAATCATTTCTTTAATAATAACAATATTAATAACTTCAAACCTTTTACCTCTTCCTATTGATTTGGTTTCTCATTGAAAAAACTAATAATAGAGCACATTTCATTATATAATTTACTTTTGAAGTAATACAAAGTGCCTGACCTTAAAAAAAAACCATAAAAAATCTCATTCTGAAAAATACCAAACACATAAAGCGTTGAACTAAACCATATATGATGACGAATAATAAAGAGAAACAATGTAAATTCACCCCCAACAATTTTTTTCTTTTCTCAATAATAAAATTAGTACCATTTTTGTGTGAATTCATGATATATATTATATAATATATATATATATTATTATATATAGTTATATTATATATATATAATTCTTAAATGCATCTCTTTTAAGTATTGATTAATTAATAGTAGTTTAACTAGAAATCAAAAAAAGACCTTGCGTGTCCCAACTGCACCATGTCAAATGCTTATCATGTTTATTTTTTGGAATTTATTCGCAGGTATTAAGGATATGAGGAACTTAAATATCTGCATAGTTGTTATTATAATAGTGTTTATATAAATTAAATGATGGGTGAAAGATGATTTTATATTAATTTTAATAAATATTTAAAAACAATTAATTTCGTATACATATCATATTGAAATTAACTATATTTATAATTTATTTTAGATTATTTTATTATTATTATTAATTATAAAAAAATTAATACATATAGTTTAATATTTAAAAGAAAATACACTAAGATTGATTATCATGACTTTGCTACAATAAGAATGGCCAATAACTTATGAATATAAAATGCCAAAAAAATCTTAAGTCATGTCATATGAAACATGTTCATATGATCATTTTTATAATTAACAAATTTAATAGAAAAGGAAAAAATGGAATAATTATTTTGGAAATAATTCTCAACCTTTAATTTGTATATACTTCTAACAATATTCTATAATATTTCATGGAAATATTGCTATCTACTTAATAATTATTGATAATTAAATTAAAATTATGGAAATTGTCTCCGATGTGGTGCGGCTTGGGTTTTCGCTGGCATGGGTAAGAAGTTCCACCACGTTGGTGACTAAGAGATATGAGAGGCATTAATGGATGGGGATTCACATGCAAAGTGCAGTTAAAATGACTCTCCAAAAGTAAGTCAATGAAAACATGAGGGGGAATCACATTTTTTTTTCTAGATAAAGACTATTCTATTAAATAAAAAGAAAATTATTTACATAGAGGGTTTAACCTCTGAGGGGGTAGCTACCTGCCCTCTAGCAAAAATTCTTGCCAGCTTTTTGCTTTCTGGCATTTACAATAAGGATTTCTCTGACTTAAAATTGTTACAAAAAATTTCAAAATGCTACTGACATTTTCCTTGTGGACTTCTTGCCAAAACATCTGAACATATTACTTGTGAACGGCATATATAAACACCTGGACACATACAAACACCTGGACATAGACATACTCAGACAGACACCTGGACAAAGACTGAACAAACAAACAAACACCTGGACATAGTCACAACAACAAGACACCTGGACGCCGACCTGAACAAAAATGTTGAAATTTCTGAAGAGCGCTGGAAGCCTTGGCATGCTCAGTCCTGCAGAGGTAAGCCGAAATCCTTGTCTGGAGTTAAATTGACCCATTCCCCCATGACATTATCCTCGACATCCGTTGCGCTTCTTCTTGGTGGGAGAACCAGATGGAGGATGTTGCTGAAACGCGCTGGCTCGCTGTCAATAACAGGCTCTTGAGCAGGCAGGGTTTGGTTCTCCAATTCCTTCTGATCTGGGTCATTGAGGACCGCCCTCGATGGGCTGCCTGGACTGTTGCTGGGCACCCGGGCACTCGAAGGATCCGTGGAAGGATTGTCCGAGCTGATCTGCTCCTCTTCTTCCTCAAGTATCACCGTCACCAGGGCTGAAATGAGTGGCTTATTAAGCCGACTCCTGAATTGAAAACGCGCAGAGTGGAAGGAGCTGTTCAGGGAAATGCCAGAATTGTTCGAAGCCGGAGAGGAGGGCGACAAAGGGGCTATGGACGGGCCAAAATTATCAGAAGGCGGTGAGGGAGGCGGAACAGAGGATAATGGAGCAACACTCTGCGGAACAAAGTTGCCTCTGCTACAGGAACCACCCTTGGAACCAGTGTTACTGCCTCGTCGGGGAGTGCCTCTAAGACGTGGCATTGTCAAATTAAGGTGCAGGCTGAGAAAACACAGGTGAAAAGAACGCGTAGGGCAGTTGGAAGCAGACCGCACAAGATGTTTAAGCCAGGTACCCAACCTTAAACTAAACTGAGATGAAGAGGAATTGGCTGTAAAGAGTCAAAGAGGAAATTGAAAGGGAGCATGTACAGACTTACATGATTCTCTCGTCCAACTAAAACCAGAATCAGGATGAAGGGACCTGACTCATAAAGATTTCCGAGTTCTGAGCGTTTCCCTGGTGCGCCCTCTACTCAGCCATATGAGGCGCTTCGGTATGCTAATTATAACCTGTTCCTCAGTCCTCCAAACCAGACCAACATTCCCCCTGTGCATTAACGCCTCTGCGCAGTGCCATTACTATCCTTCGTTGTATACAATAACTGAGGGCTATGAATTCCCGTCCCTCAGATGCTATGAGCCACCTGGATCTGCTGGAGTACTGGCTAGCTGTCGTCCTGGGTTGTCCCATCATGCTAGCGTGTCGATAACACCCGCATCCGGGTGCGAGTCTCCCTTCAGCTGCCTGTCATTGTTGACAACATCATTGAAATGTGGGAGCTTTGTTTTAGGAACTGTGTTGGATATCAAGCCTCCCACAAGATATTTTCCATTTTCCACTCCTAAATTCGCTAGGAAATCTGCTAGCTTATTTCCTTCTCTTCTGATGTGTTTGAATGTGATCGCCTGGTGAGTAGTAAACCAATGCATGAGGAGATTCAGGCGAGTTGCTAGTCTCTAACTGCTGCTTACTTTATGGACAGGGGATCCATGCATTAGTTTTGAGGCCATAGAGATAATGATCTGGAAATCTACTTCTACAATCAAAGGAGACAAACCATGCTCTTGTGCTATAGTGAGACCTCTCCATAATCCTTCTAGTTCTGCTGCATTATTCGTGTTCCATCCTATTGAACCATGGAAAGTGATGAGAGGGACCCCTTGAGAGTCTCTTATGGCTCCTCCGAAACCCGTTTGCCCTGGATTTCCTCTTGAGGCTCCGTCAAAGTTAAGTTGAAACATATTGATTGGCGGTGGAGTCCATGAAGTTGCTGGTGTCTGATGCTTCTGTGAACTTCTATTGTTTAGATTTGGAAGGGGTAATTTGATCTGCCAATTGTCCCAGATTGCCTGTTCCTGCGGATTGGATGGGTAGTCTTCCTTGGCCCATATTTTCACTGCGAAAGTTTCTTTGAGGTTGTTAAGCAACCCTGTCCATACTTGATCGAGCGACATGTCTTGATCTTTAAAGATCCTTCTATTTCTCTCCTTCCATATTTTCCACATTAAGAGACCGGGGATGAGTTGCCATAGAACATTTAATATTTTGCTTTGATATGGTTCTTGACTCCATGTACGAAGGGTGTCTGTCAGATCCCCATGTATGCTGCCTTCTTTTTGGCTTCTAAATGTGATCTTTTCCCATAGTCTCCTACTGAACTGACAAGTTTGCAATAGATGTAATGATGTTTCCTCGTCTTGTTTACAATTAGGACATCTGGATGGCCCTGCAAATTTCCATTTTATTAGATTATCCCGGGTTAATTTTCTGTTGTGGGATAGCAGCCATAAGAAAGTAGAGACTTTCGGCCATATGGTGGAGTTCCATATATTATTCCACAACTTGTCTTTAACCAATATTTCTTTGATTATTATTTTATATGCCTCTTGAGAGGTGAATATACCTTTTTCCTCATATCCCCATCTTAGAATATCCATTTCTACTGAGAATAATATTTTCCTCTTTTGAAGTTCCGCAGAAAGTATGAGATGAGATTGCTCTGGGCTGTGTAATAATATGTGGCTTACCTCTTTCCATTTCCTGAGTTCTTGCCCATTATGAGGTTCCCAAAATTGGCTCATCTTATCATAGGGGTTTATGTCCTGATTTAGGAGTCCCTGTATGTTGTCCCTGAGGTTTGGGAGATGCTGCCATGAATCAACCCAAAATCTTGTTGTATTACCGTTTCGCACATCCCAAAAGCTATGCTTTTGAATGAGATGATGTTGTTGATTGGTTGAGTTCCATATGACTGATCCTTTACTAACTTCTGTGATTCGAATTATTTCCTCAATGGTTACATTGCCTGCATATTTTTATATCCATAATGATGCCCAGGGAGTGCTGGGATTGGAGAGCCATCTCCACCAAATTTTGGCTCCCAGAACCATATTACTATGTTTTGGGTCTCTCAGTCCAATGCCGCCCGCTTTTTTGGGAAGACATGCTTTCTCCCATTTGACTAACGCCCATTTCTTGTTTGGGCCTGAATTTCCCCATAGAAAATTGTGCTGGAGCTGTTTGATTGCCTTAAGGACCCATTTCGGCGCTGCTAGGATGGAAAAGAGATAAATTGGCATAGCTTGAAGAATGGCTTTAATTAGAACCAGTCTACCCGACATATTAAGAGTTCTATGAGTCCAGAGGAGAAGTTTAGCTTCCAATTTCTCTAAAAGATAGCTCCATGAAGAATGCTTAATAGCCATAGCAAAACGAGGTGCCCCCAGATACTTGGATGGCAGAGAAGCAATGGTGAAGCCTAAGATTCGGGCAATTTCTCTTTGGGTTACAGGAGGTGTATTAAAGAAAAAATTCTCAGACTTAACTTTGTTGATGAGCGAGCCCGAGGCTTCCGAAATTTTTTTGAGAATTAAATTGAAAGCTCTGGCTTCTTGGACAGAAGGATGTCCAAATAACATGTTGTCATCAACGAATTGTTGATGAGAGAAGGCTGGGATGTTGTGGAAGGGTAAGACTATGAGATTATGCGATTGGATGGCTTCTTTTATGCTACGACCCAGGCCCTCCGCTAGAATAATAAAAAGGAAGGGCGACAGAGGGTCACCCTGTCGGATACCTCGAGAAGGACGGAAAGTGGAGGATGGCATTCCATTGATGAGAATTGAAAAGAAGGAAGAAGATATGAGACTACTGATCCATCTTATCCATGGAGGAGAGAATCCAAAAGCTTTTAGAATTTTCTGCATGTAGTCCCAACTGATGCTATCCAAAGCTTTAGATAAATCGATTTTGAGAAGCATACCTGGTTTTTTAAATTGCTTGAGAGAGTGAATAATTTCATGAGTTAAGATAATCCCGTCCATTATTTGCCAGCCTTCTACATATCCAGATTGTTCCGGCGATATAATAAGGGGGAGCAAAGGTTTCAATCTGGATGCTATGACCTTGGAGACTATTTTGTAGATGATGTTGCATAAGGCAATCGGCCTGTACTTGTTTGGAGTATTGGAATTCGCCGCCTTAGGTACTAGAGCAATGAAGGTTGGGTTCATACCTGGGAACATCCATCTTAGCGTTCGAGATTCCTCCGCCACCTGCCACACTTCCCATTTGACAATGTCCCAGAATTGTTGAAAGAAATTTGAGGTGCATCCATCTGGGCCTGGTGCCTTCCCAACTTTTAGCTGATGCACTGCAGTTTCCACCTCTTGAAGACTGATTGGTTTGAGCAGAAGAAGATTGTGCTCCTTCGTGATTAGGCGGGGTACATTTCTAGTAATGATTTCAATGGCCTATGTTCTATTGAGGTTTGGTTCTTGATTCATTTTTTTTAAAGTATGTGAGGAATTCCTGTTCAATACCCTCATGAGTTTCAATTTTGTCGCCTTGTTCATTTATGATATGGGCAATGTGGTTGCTCATTCTCCTCTGCACAGTGGTTTTATGGAAGTATTTTTAATTTTTTTCCCCTTCTTTCAGCCATCGAATGTAGGATTTTTGCCGCCATAGAACCTCCTCCTGTAAGTTCCTTTCCAGAATTTGATTTTCAAGGGACTGCTCCTTCCGTGCAAGCTCTTCTGAGCGGCCTTCAGTTATTATTTTTTGCTGTACATTTTTCATCTCTTGAGTGAGTCTGTCCTTCGCTTTGAATATATTTCCAAACATAGAGTTATTCCACCTTTTGATCTCCCATTTTAGGTGTTTCAATTTCCTCTGAAAGATTGACATTTTGGTACTGTCCGTGGGATTGAATTTTAACCAGGAAGCTTTGACAAATTCGTAGAAATCTGGGTGTGCGAGCCAGAAAGCTTCAAACCTGAATGGTCGCTTGGTATTGCTTCCGGGGCAATGCCAGTGAAGGGCAATCGGCCAATGATCAGATCCAGAGTAGAGAATAATTGATGCAATGAATTCACCTCCGATCTGAACCGTATTGTTTGAGATCAAGAAACGATCCAGCCTAGAGGCGATTTGCATGGGATCTGCCCTCTTATTAGTCCAAGTGTATATGCCATTGTTTGAGGGAAGGTCTATAAAATGGTTGTGCTGAATGAAATCTTTTAAAATGGAGCCATCTCTGTTGATGCTGCTTCGACCTCCTTTTCTTTCCTCCATACTTGTTGTCATATTATAATCCCCTCCAGATATCCATAGCGGGTGCTCTCTGACTATATTAAGCTATGTAATGTGATCCAAAATTTCCAGCTTGTGCTGTGTTTCTTGAGGGAAGTACACGCTTGTTAGAAGTCCATGGATATTGGTTCCAATAATATGAAAGGTAGCTTGAATAAAATGTTTATTTGCATGGATATTTTGTAAGTGTATTGTGTGCGCATCCCATAATACTGCTAGTCCCCCTGATGCACCTTGAGCTTCCACTGCTATGACTAAGCCTCCGGGCCAGACCTTTGCTGCAATTTTTTCCAAGAAGCTCATGTTACATTTAGTTTCCTGAAAAAATAGAACTGTTGGTTTTTCCTCCATTAGCATGTTTTTTAAGAGTCTTCCTTTCTTGGGGCCATTTAGCCCGTGGATATTCCAGGACATCAACTTCATTGAGAATGTTTGGGGTGGATATTAAAATACTTGGTTAACTTGGCATATCTTCCATATTCAACCAAGACCTCTCCAATCTTGATGGTTCTTTCTAATGTGGTCTTTCGTCCTTATTTTTTGCTGTCTTTGGTGATGAACTTTCCATCCCATTGATTGCCTATTTGAACCCCTAGAAAATATTTCTTTTGGGCAGTGTTGAGGATTGCAACTAGATTATCTACCTGTATGTCTGGTATTTTGTCGAAATTCCCTGTTTTACATGCCAGTTCGAGACCCAGAATGTCTAGCTCTCCAATATCTAATGCTTCCATGTCTTCATCCATAAATTGTGGTTCTTGATGATTACCATCTACCACAGTTTCCTTTCCTTTGCTGAGATCTGTGCTATCTATATCCATTTCAGGGGTATTCCAATTTCTTGAGGCCGGTTTGGTATTAATACCCTCTTGAACCACCGCTTTTTCCTTTGCTTTTGAGTGGCAACCTTCAGTATTATCCCGAGAGGTGTCTTTTGGGGCAGAGTTTAAGTTTTCCCTGTCCTGCGCCTCTGTCGTGGCCAGGACCTTGAAACTGTTACTAGTAGAAGGCTTGGATTGATCTTGTGGCACCAACTTTGTTGAGACTGTCGGTTTTTTCTTTTGGCCTCTTCTTCTATTTGGCACCTTAATGAAACCATCAGTGGATTGTTTCTCCTGTTTTACTTGAATCTGAGGTGTATTGTTTAAAGGACATTCCCTATACAGGTGTCCTATTTCATGACATTTCCGGCATCTAAAAGGAACATGTTCATAATCGATTAACTGAATCCAGTCTAAGTCTTCATGAAAGAGTCTTACCTTAGCAAGGAGGGGTTGCTTCAGATCCATATAAATGCAGATTCGAGCATATGAGGTACACCTGACCATCTTTGTTTCCTCCGCTACCTTGACGAAGTCGCCCAAGATGTTGCCAATGGCTTTGAGGGACTCTTCGTCCCAGTATTCTGATGGCAACAAGTACAGCCTAACCCAGACTAGTGCACAGCTCAGGTCTTCCTTATTCGGGTTGAATCTTGCTACCCATTCTCTGAGAAATAAGCCAGTTGAGTTGAAGAAGTAGGCCCCCCCCTCAAAAACTCTGTTCCTGTCTTCCAAACAGGTGAAGATTGCTGTGAAAAATCCCTTCGGTCCTAGATGCAGGTCTATTTGACCTTTTGGATGCCATTTGACATTTATCCAAGCTCTTAAGGCTTTCTCATTGGGCCAAAATCCAATAAATTTGCCAATGAGAGCGTGATCTCTCATGTATTGTATTCTTGCATTGATTCGGTGTGCAGGTAACTCCACTTCTGGCATGTGGGTTGCTGTTGGTTTGCATGTTGATGAACTCACTTTCGGTTTGTCCGCCTATCTTTGTTCGATTGTTTCCTGCTGCTTTTCTCCAGCTATTTCATCTGAGTGCTGATGGTCCTCTATGGAACCCTCGATAGGCCCTCGTTGGTTTTCATTGGTTGGAGGTCGGTCTCCTCCTACCCGCTGAAGGGGTTCCATCGTTACGGTTTGTCCAGGGCCGTAACTTGTGGTCAGTGAATGCAGTCTGCTACTGACAATGCCAGGGAACGCAGGCCAAAGGTCCTGCCGTTGCAGGCTAGGTCAGAACCCTAGCTTCGTTTCTCAGAGTCGTTGCCTGCTCGTCCGCCTCCTGTTTCCTCCTCCACAATTTGCAATGAGTGTAATGGCATGTTATGTTATGTTATCCAAACACCGAGGGGGAATCACATTACTGGTGGAGCTATTGCCTAATTGAGAAATGGTTGTTCACGATGGTTAGAAGGTTATGGTTTTCAATCAGGGAGGCATGCAAGTTCAATAGGGATGTAAGATTTAATTGGTTTGGAAATTGCGACAACATTCCAACTTCAAAAAAGGGCTTTGCAATTTAGAGCTACCAAGCACATTTCTTCACCAAAAGTGATTTAGCTAGTCTTTCCATGGAGCTTAGAGGATTTGTGACAAAGGAACGAGACAAAAACCAAGAGTGTTAGATGATAGAGGATACTGAGGGTCTGTTGATGGCCATGAGTCACATACATTTGATAAAAATGTGTATTTCTTGCATGCAAATTGTGGAGAACTAATCCTCCCTAGTAACTTTGAAATATTTCAGATTCTTTTATCTTGGAGTTATATTATTTTATAGACCGTAGCTCTTTAAATTGATTCTAATCCTCAATTCTGACATTGTGATCTATATTATTACTAGGTTTAATTTCTTTATCTAGTATTATTGTGGTCATTCTAAGTCTAGTCTTGAGTACTGGGGAAGGTTACTAGTTGTGGAAGTAGGGCCTTATGTGTCTTCCCACTTATTTTCTTTGAGAGGTTGTTTTACTTTCAGTCCTAGTTGGGTTTAATTTCTTGAGAATTCTAGGCTATAAGCCTATATATTGCTTCAAATCTCATGATTCTTTAGTCATGTATTGTATTTTGTCTACATTTGCTTTGACATCCCTTAACCAGACTATATGCAACATTAATAAAAATCCTAGGACGGTGCTAAATTTTCTCAATCAATCATCACCAATGATATCATCATCGAGACTCAGACACTTGAAATCATAGCAACAAAATATAGAGAATCATTTTCTAGTTCAGACAAAATAGAAGAGTTTTTCCAAATGATTTCATACCCAGGATGTACCAAGGGCCCAAAAAAATAATACCTTGAACTCTATTATGTACTGGAAGGTGAAAACAGTGTTTGGAAGGATCCTAATGGAAAAACAGGTTGACTAGTATAATATCTTTATTAGTCTTGGGGACGTGAAAGTAGAAAAAAGAAATATGAGTATCCACATGGAAAGGATGGATGCTCAACTAACTCAAATTGAGCACCATATCCCATTCACAGCCACCCATTTTGCCCCTCAAGGATCTAGTGCAATAGATTATACACCAATTACTTCTTCTAATCCATAGGTGTTAGATGTTTGTTGTTTACCTTTTATTGTATGATGTCTCTATAGATACTCTAGTTATGCTGCCAATATTACATTTTTTATAGTTGTGGACTTGCTACTCTATAAGTATATGGTTAAAATACCTAGTTTCTAGATGAGTAAGTCGAGATCATTTATTATAAGGATGGATGAAAATGGTTGGTTGAACTATGTACCAAAGGATCACAGTGGTTGGCTAAACTCTGAACTGGAAACCTTTTTTATGTGAGACAATACAATACTAGCTTACAAGAAAACATCTTGAAACATCAACAAAATTGTAGCGATTTAACCTACATTAAATATTCTAGAATATTATTTGTAGTACTCCCAAATCAAAATTGATATTTATCCTTTTAATTAAAATGATTAATTGAATATATATATATATAGATATCATATTATTAATAATCTATATCTTTTTCAATCATCTAGTATTTACAGATATAGTGGTTAACAACATCATATTTAAACAAAGTATATCTTACATGTTGGAATTTCTATATTATATTGAAAAAATGTGTAATCTTTAAAATTCTAATTACTTATTTTTATAATATCATATATTAATAAAATAATAACATACAAATAAAAATAAAATTTAATTAATTTTGATGATATTTTAATTTTTTTTTAATTAATTTATTTATGTTTGATAGAGTAAGTGTTTTAAATATTAATGTATAATTCATATATACATTTCCCAACCTGATTCCCTCGAAAATTCAACATGAACCCACTCTAATGTTTCACATATAACTAGCAAAAGTGCAAGACTTTGTGTGAGCCGGAATGTCTTGTTTGTGATATAAGAAACAAATCATGTGAACAGAACCTCTGAGATACTATCCAATAACATAGATATTACATGGAAGGTGACGTGAGTTTCTCCGCAGCTCTGTATACATCACCACCTGTGGCTAATGGAACTTTAAAAATTATGAGCTTTGTGTAAAAACAAATTTATATCAGAAAAACCAATTTGTGTAAACCAGTATCTCAAGTTCCTAGTGCGACAGACAAACCCGTTAATAAACCACTCCGATCTGTGCATGACATCTAATCCAATTTTTCACAATAAAAAACTTGTTTGTAGAAAGATAAATTCAAAAAAATCTATATAACGGATCTGCTCAGTCATTGCAAATGACACATTATTGAATTGGGTAATGAGAGAAAATCTGATTGCTGAATGAAAAATTATGTTTGTTGTTCTCAGAACATACTCCATGACATGGATGGTCAGGAAAATATTTCGAATCAACATAATGACTAGAACTATTTCTCAGGAGGACCGTTATTATTTAAGAGAACATCGTGATCGTTCTGTATCTTTGTATAAACAATCACATAACTCGTCGAGATTCAAAAAATCTCATTAAATGCATTTATTTCCCTAAATGTATCCAAACCACAACCACCATTAAAGAATCTTATCAGCCCATGCTCAAAGATTGCGGACGGAATTGGAAAGGCAGAATAATTTTGGTGGTATATAAATTAGTACATCGAATAAATATAAACTATTTAGAGATGTTCACGATATTAAGAAATAAACAAATAAACGAGGCACAAACCCATAACTATTAATACTAGAAAGAGGTGCACCCAAAATCTCGCAGCAGGTTGCCCGAAAAATGATCATTTTTACACATCTTATAACTTAGGAAAGGGGCAAAGAAATCCCTTGAAATTTTTATATTTCCATATACAACCAATTGTAACACTTTGAATATATGAAAATTAACAAAAATGGACATCTTGATTTCAAAACCCTTCAATTTTCCATCATTCCCATTCCTTTCTCACGCTTACTGGTAAACATCTTATCACTTTTGAGAAGTGCACACAAATATAATTGTATTTTTTGAATGTCCATATATAACCAATTACAACACTTTCAATATGTGGAAGGTAATAATAAGAGGAATAGCTATCATGCATCATAGTTTTTGGGTACCACTAATTAATTGATTAAAGGTTGTGCTCTCATAATTAAATTTTTGCACATAAACTTCTTTGCATAGACGTTTGTTAATAACAAATATAAACGTGTTGCCATGTTTCACACTTCTCTATGCATTATCTCTTCATATTATTATTATTATATATTATTAGTAATATTGTAATACTAAATAATCCATATCTTGAATACCATTATCTTTACCATTAATTAATTGATTAAAGGTCATGCACTCATAATGAAGGCTCTTCGGGTAGTGAAATTTGTTCACACAAAAATCTTTGAAGAATGAAATATCTACACACAAGCATTTTTTAATAACAAATACAAGTGTCTCACAATGTTTCACACTTCTGTATGCATTCTCTCTCCTCAGTTATTTCTCACTTTTGTATGCATTCTTTCACAGTTATTTTTTATCATTATTATTATTTATTAATGGTAATATTTTAATACTAAATAATATATATCCCTTATTGCAAATACAAGTGTGTCACGATGTTTCACACTTATGTATGCATTCTCTCTCCTCACAGTTATTTCGCACTTCTGTATGCATTCTTACACAGTTACTTTTTATCATTATTATTATTTATTAATGGTAATATTTTAATACTAAATAAAATCTATATAATGAAAGCTCTCTGCCTATGTTGCCAAGAAACGTGGTTTCCGGGACGGGGATGGGGATGGGGACGCGGACGTCATTTTCTGAAACAGGGTGCGTGGGTTCGTCGGGGGTATATTATAATATA
>APFE030943290.1:26788-45081 GCA_000404065.3 Pinus taeda | reverse complement strand
TCTCTTGAAAGGACCCTCCTTGTAACCAAGATCTTTTTGAGATATGAGACAAAGTGTGCTATGAATGTACACTAAGTTCTCTGCCTTCTTTGAGCCCAACCTATTTCTCTTCACTGAATGGATAAAGGCATAAGTACTCAAATTCCTCTCGAAAGATGCAGAACTAGCTACTTGGAATATTAGGGGAAGCCCATTAAATTAATTAAAAATTTAAAAATAAAAACTAAAATGAACTCCAAAGAACTTGATTTTGGGGTTCCAAGTACCCATCATCAGGGTTCTTCGTACCTGTCAAGACAAAAGAACCCAAATTTTTTTAAGTTCTTCATAGAAGAACCTGGTTCTTATGGGTTCTTCTTAGAAGCACCCGTACAAGAATCTGGTACTTTGGTTCGAGAACTCGGGACGGGTTCGAGAACCCCACCCCCGGGTTCGGGAACCCGTGCAACATAGCTCTCTGCACAAAACTTTCTACATAATGAAATCTATTGACATAAATATCAATAAAGACCTTTCAAAAACCATGTGTGAAAGTACAGAGAATTGTAATTTTTCTACATTACAACAAAAGACTCCACTAATTGATTGATTAAAGGTTGTCCATGGATAATGAAATCTTTCCACACAAAGTTCTTCATACAATGAATTCCTTCCACACAAATCTCTCCTCACAAACATTTGTTAAATGGTTCTCCACTAATTAATTGATTAGTGTTTGTCCTCTCATAATGAAATATCTCCACACAAAGATTTTCATATAGTGAATTATTTCCACACAAATATCTTTGCACAAACATTTGTTAAATGGTTAGAATAATGAGATAAAATTGCTATTTGCAATGATACAAGTGTGTCACGATGTTCCACACTTCGATATGCATTATATTTCCTCTTTTTGTCTCTATTGCATACTTGTAATACTGGGAGAATGAGGGTTTCTTATTACGATAACCTTTGTTCTTCTTTTATCATTGCATATGATTGTTAGTCACGGTTCTAGAAACGTAGAAATTTTGAGGTTTATACATCTTAATTCACATTGTTTGAAAGGTTATTTTACATTTGTTATAATTGGCATGCTCTTGCATAGAATATGCATGTCATAGCTTTATAGCATGCATCGGTTCGTTCATCGAATTTATACTGGTATAAGTAATTTTTGTATATGTTTACCGAAAATTGTAATATTTTTGTAATCTAATTATGTTGTTCGATTAGTGACCAAGGTTGTTGCTTCAATATTTTTATCGCATTCTTCACTTAAAAGTCATATAAAAATTTTGAGTGGATAAAATTAGGTACAACTATTGTATTCACTCTGTGTTGTCTATGATATACTAAGGCTAACTCATAGGCCTAAATGCATATTTTTTTCTATATACTCATAACTACATATTCATGGTGCTTCTAATGTAATGATACATTATTTTCTTCTCTGAGCTATATAGAGTTTCTATACTCCTTTTTCCTGACAAGTGCATGTTCCACATGACCCTCCTATGAGCTAATATTTTAAGTGTCTTGGTATACCATGGTTATACCTACAGTACATTAGATATGTTTGTCCAAGATTTCCTGTAAACACATAATTATTCAAATATATAGATGTATATATATTCGTAAGCTTGTTAAAAATAACCATCTTGCTATAAATAACTCATATTGTATCTAGATAAATCCTAAACCATTCTAGGGAGTCAAACCCTTTACATTAGTTCTCTTATACACACATAAAACAAACACCCCTAATGATAATTTTCATAATCCAACTAACTCTATACCACATATCTGTCATCAATGATTGAATTAGTTGTTAAAAATAGACATAAGAAAATCCTAATTTAATTTGTCCTTAAATTAAATCGAAATTCTATTCTTATACCAACTTGGAACACTTAACTAAGTTAAATTGACTTAGTTGGCTCAGTAAATTCAAGTTGGAGGTGTATCTAGAGTCATGCAGAGTGATTCCTAAATTTTAGGCATACACGTTGAGTTCTTTTGAGTTATATTTAATTAATTCAGTCTAACTGAGTTAAAGTGAGATAAACTAGTTCCAACTGTTGGAGGAACTAGCAGGACGTCTAGCAATAGGGAGAAGCTTCAATACCCAACTAGTTAACTAATAATTCACTCATAAATTACTCGTGCGTGTTAGTTTTGAGAAAGACTGAGTTGAGATTAGAGTTCAAGGACAATGTACTATCAGTTGTATAATTTTCCGAGTTGTATAAATCATGCATGCAATCAGTGGAAGGCCTATTAATGGGTTGTGCAGTTATGGTGAGGAATTTTCCCAGTTAAATATGGGCTAATTCCCTTGGAAACTGTGTAAGGAAGTAGGAGCTTGGCAAGCAATAGATTTGGCAAAGTATTGACTTGAGCTGGTTTGTGAAGCAGTGGGATAGATTGTGCTTACACATAGATTGTTCAGGTTGAATAAGTGTTGCATTTTCTTCTCAAATATTCTAGTTAATGCAATACAGATAGTCAAGGCTTTGAGTAGTTTCTTTCCCCAAAAAATATTGTTTTATGTGTGATTGGAATTCTTCCATTTCTTCTTAGTGTTTACATCGATCAATTTTTCTTTCTGTTCATGAATAGAGTAGATTCAAGTCTTTTGTTCTGGCATATTACATAAGCAGTTTGGATCGACAAGTAAGAAAATCTACATGGTATCAAAGATGAATTCACTTTATAAGGGGAGAATATGAGTTTGTGGTTGAGGTATAATTCCAAGTTGTAGTTCATACTTTAGATCCATGAGTATGTGTGTATACGATTTAAGACTTGAGTATGCCTTGGAGGGTAGCTTGAATTACATAGCTTGGAAGGACATGATGGAGGCAATGTTGGAAGATAATAGGATTAAGGAATTCATAGATAATGATAGTCCTAAGCCTCCAACACTTGTTTCACAAGATATGATATAATGGAGAAAGTGTGTGGCAAAGTGGAGAAGAATTATCCTAAAAAGAGTTCAAGATTGTATTGTCTCAAATCATCATGGAAAGGAAACTCCACATACTGTGTGGAAGGCCTTAACGAACCTATTTCAAAAAAGCAGTGACCACAAGAAGTTGGCACTAAAAGACATACTTAGAAAGATCAAGATGGAGAAGGGCAACTCGATTTCGAAGTACTTGACCAATTTGACCCAATGTCGGGATGAGCTTGGAAGTGTCAGGGCTATTGTTGTAGAAGACGATCTCATGAGTCTAGCACTTTTAGGACTTACCAAGAGGTTGCATGGTTAGTAGGACTCAGTTATTGGGAGGGAGAAGCTACTAGAGTGGGAGCGATTGTGGTCTAACTTGGTTTAAGAAGAGATTCGACAGAACACCCAAGATGGCTCCTCATCTAAACATGATGATGAGGAGAATTGTGCCTTAGATAGTAAGGAAAAGAAAGGGAAGGGGAATTCATCTCATTCCAAATCAGATTCTTGTTAAGGCGGCAAGAAGAAGAACATGTCAAAAGTCAAATTCTTTCACTGTCACGAGCTGGGACACTATGACACAAAGTGTCTGCACAGTAAGGTCGGTAAGAATCCCTTGGTAGGAGTGGTAGGTGAAGTTCTTGCTCACAGTTCAAATTGGATTTCACCCTCATCACATGCATAGTGACATCAGTGATGGGTAGTTTGTGTGATATGAAAGGGAAAATTAGTTTTTCCATTCCAAATTTCTCTTCAGAATATGTAAAAGTGCTTAAGGATTCATGAGGTTAATTGCAAGTTTAAACATAAGTTTTTGGGTGCTTTTATGTAAATTTCATCTACAAATTAACATAAACAAATGATTGAACAACATCATATAACATGCATGAAAATGACAAAAATAGTATCGCAATTACACATGATGAAAGAGTTCACCCTGCGTGGGCTACGTGTCCTTGGTCCAACTTTCAATGGCTCGGGCCTCAAGATTATGCTAAAAATCATGAATACATCAGTTTACAATCAGATAGCTCTGAAACCTTTTCCAATGGCTCAAGAATGCCCAAAAAATCCTATTTAGCCTCTTTTTGCTCCTGATTTGCTGAAACAATGAAGAAGTTATGGCTTCCCCAAGTCCTCCTACTAATCACACCTCAATTTCCCCAAAATCTAGCACCATCCTACAAATCCGCAATGAATTGCGCTAACCAAGCACCAATTTTGCCTAATTTTGGGAGAAATTGTTGGACACATTAAATGTCCTATAAGCCCTTAAATCCAAAAATTTAGGAGATGTGGGGGGTCCATGTGCCCAAGGATAAGTCCAATGGCTCGCCCCCGCTAGCTGGGTCCCCACTCTGCTCTGATGGTTGTCCCATGGGGTGCCACACACCTAAGGGTTGGCCCTAGTAGGTAGCCCTTTCCCCATAATCGTGCATAGTTAAAGTTTAAATAAATGTCAAAACCATAATATGTTAAGAACTATTCGTATGGGGTGTTTGTAGGAGGCTTGGACTTGTTGCTTGGAGGTTACGGGTTTTACCCTCATCGTTGTTTCCCATACATTAATCAAATTTTTGGTGGCCCTCGGACTGCCATGTGGCAGCTTCTGGCTGGGCCACATGTCAGCCTGTGGTTGGCCACTATCCAACCAATTAAGTTTTTCCAAATGCACACAATGACAAACTACCACTTGGCATCACATGATTCGCTAAAGGAGTCTGTTGACCAGTGAACCCTGCCACATCATCATACATAGTCAGTTCCATGTCAATAGTATGGACTTCTGACTCCACTATCACATTTTGCAAAAAATTGGCTATTTGGGAAAGTGAAGAGAACATGATTCTGGGAGCGTACGGTGTTTGTTTCTCGTGAAATGAGTTGTTCCAGATTCAGGATGACGAGCATTATGCAACTGTTCAGGTTCCAAATTGATCTAACAACTTTGAATTTTGAGCAAATTTTTGAGCACCTGATCATTCCTCCCCAATGGAATCCTTTTGGACCCCAAAAGATAACTTTCAAATATTCACCAGGTGAGGGTACAATTCCCTCACCTTTCCAATCTTCATCCATTTGGCTTTTGAAGGATTTGTTCCTTTGATCCCCACACGAAGGTAGTCGACACCCTATCGTTTTAAAGACCTTGTTCTTCTATCAAGAGTGGTGTCTTATTGTATTTCATCAAGGTATTCAAGAGAAAAATCCTCAATATAAGGAATATGTACATTTTCTCCTTGATCTTCAATCAAAGGAGGCTCATACAACCTAATATTCTCGACATTACCAACAACATAAATTTTCACATACGAAGGAAAATCCAACCTGAAGGCATTGTCACTAATCTTTTCTAGAATTCTGAATGGACCATATCTAATTGGTTTTAGATTTTTACCTTATCCTTGGAGCTTCTCTTTTCTAATGTGAAGGAAAACTTCATCATCGACTGGGAACTTTTGATTTACTCGATGCTTTTCATGCCTTTCTTTGTACTTGCCTTGGATCTTTTTCATATTTTCTTGAACTCTTTGGTGTACCAAATGGATTTGTTCAATGAACATTCTTGCTTTATCTATGTCACTATCACTATCAATAGCAACATCCTTTCCAAAAACGAAATCCAAAGGATACTTAGGCAAGTATCCCAAACATGCTTCGAATGACGATGTTTGAGTTGAAGATTGCTTGGCCCGATTGTAAGCATGTTCATTGTAGTGCAAATGTTCATCCTACAACTTAGGATTCTTGCTGCAATACCCAAGAAGAAGATGTATCACTGTCCTATTCACCATCACGGTTTGACCATCTGTTTGCCAATGAAATGTTGTACTCTTTTTCAATTTGGTGTCCGTGAATCCCCACAAGCTTGACCAAAAGTTCTCAACAAAGCGAGAATCTCGATCACTTATAATGGATATGGGTAATCAAAAATTCTCCCACACATTCTGAAAGAATAACTGAGCAGTTTGTTAAACTATAATTTTCTTTTTACATGTGTTACACTAAAATTTGTCACCATGACTATTTGCAGTTAGTATGGCTCCATCAACAGTCATACTATCATCCTTGGCAAGCCTCATACCTCTGATCTCCATGTCAAACTTCAAGAAAGAGAGAAATTCATTAAAAACATGTTTATCTCTGGGTACGCAGGTTCTCTCTACCTTGCCTGCGTGTACACATCCCAAGTTCACAATACCTGCATACTTGTACGCTCTGTATGTAAAGGGGTGGGTGTGTACTCCTGTAAAGGTCAAAAGGCGCGAGTTTCATCTTAAAAAAGTTACTTGTGGTCATTTCTAGAGCATTCTAGAAGGTTGTTTGACGTGTATTGAGCGCCTCCAGATGGTTCATGTATCCCTATGAAAGAGGAACTTATCCCATCAAGGGAGGAGCTACCCCATCCAAAGAGGGGCTTATCCCATTGATGTTGGACCTGATTAACTTCCTCTAGAGCATTATAAATGCAGGCATTGGGCCAGAGGAGGGGAGGTTGAAAGATGAACATTCCAAAGGGTAGATGCTGCTGGAATTAGGACTTGTAGAAGCTTGTGAGGAGAGATTACCATCCTTTCTTGTTTCATTTGGAAGTGGGTGAGCTTGTCAAAGTAGAGGAAAACTCTTGCTGAACCCTGGGAGGAACTTGCACAACAACATGGCATCAAAATACACATTTTTCTGAACCTATCTACAACTACATACAAGTAATTATGACCTATTTTTGACAATGGAATACCTCCTACAAAATACATAGAAGCACTCTCCCACAGTCGTTAAGGTACCGAATGTGGTGTCTACAATCCTAGCTTCCCATTGCTAGGCTTACTGACTGCACATAATGAACATGTTTTAATAAACATGACCCACTTTCAAGCATATGAGGCCAATAACAATACCTTTGTAGATGTGCCAATGTCTTACCTACATCAAAACGACAAACAATAAGAGAAGTATGTGCCTATCTTATGATTTTGACTCTTTCTCCCTGTGTAATACAAAGCTTACCAAGAGGATTCAACATGTTATCATGCAAATGATAATCCAATTCCTCTACATGGTTACCTTGACTCAAGCTTGCATAAACATCCTGAAATTCATTGTCTAATGCACACTGCTCAATATAACTTTCATGTAAAACATAATTATGCTTGAGTAAAGTAGCTACACTAATAATAGGCCTAGAAAGCATATCAACAACTTTATTATAGATACCTTCCTTATACCTTATTACCAAGTGGAATTGTTGAAAAATCCCATCCATCAGAAGTGCCTCGATTGTTGCAACTTAGATTGAGATTGCAAGTATTACAATGCCTAATGATCAGTGTGAATGATAGTTTCCTTACCCATCAAGTAGTTTTTCCACTTTTTCACACTTTTCACCAATGAATACAATTCCTTGTCATATGTAGGATAATTAATCACTACACCATTGAAATTTTCTGAATGAAACCAGATAGGCTTAACATGTTGCGTGAGGACTGCACCCATGGCATAGTCACTAGCATCAGTCTGGAAGTGAAAGTACTAGGGCTGAACTGATATTTTCCTTCAATGCATAAAAGGCCTTGTTTGTTTTCCTCTGTATTGAAAAACCTTTTTCACACTAGTCAATGCATGCAAAGGAGCTGCTATAGAAGAAAAATTAGCAATGAATTTCATCCAAGATTGGACTACTCCCAAAAAACTTCTTACCTCGGTAAGTTACTGTCTTGCGCCTTGGCCAATTCATAATGACATCAGCCTTGGAGGGATC
The DNA here is from genome assembly GCA_000404065.3 of Pinus taeda. Classification (NCBI taxonomy): domain Eukaryota; kingdom Viridiplantae; phylum Streptophyta; class Pinopsida; order Pinales; family Pinaceae; genus Pinus; species Pinus taeda. The sequence continues at coordinate 37,384 of APFE030943290.1, read as the reverse complement.
TATTTTTCAACTCACCTCCTCCAACAATATGGCCCAAGTAAACTAAAGAAGTTTTTCCAAACTCACACCTTCACATCTTTAAATACAAATGTTATTTCTTTTAGACATCAAATAATTTTCTCACATCCATGACATGCTCATCACGATATTTACTAAAAATTAAGATGTCATCTATGTAGACTATAAAAAACTCATCAAGAAATGAACTCAATGCATCATTCATCGCACACATGAAGGTAGATGGAGCATTACATAAACCAAAAGGTAGAAATAGCCATTTAAACCAACCTTGTTTTGTCTTGAATGTTGTCTTCCAAATGTCTTGTTCAACAATTCTAATTTGACGGTAACCACTCCTTAAATCCAACGTAGTAAAATACTTTGCATCTTTCAATTGATCAAGTAAATAATCTATTCTAGGTAGTTGGTAACGGTTCTTTACCCTAATCTTTTTGAATGGACGGAAGTCCACACACATGTGCCATGTTCCACCCTTCTTTGGCACCAAAACAATAGGTGACCCACACGGCGAAGAGCTTGGCCTGATGATCCCTTTATCCAACAAATCTTGAATTTTATTTTTAATTTCTGCACTTTCCATCCCTGACATCCTATACATGCCAATGTTAGGAAGAGGACTATCTTGCTGCAATTGTATCTCATGTTGGATTCCTCTCTTAGGAGGCAATCCTTTTGGTTCCTAAAACATCTCATTATATTTATTAACCACACCAACCAATTCAGATTTCAATCTTGAGCCACAACCTTAAAAATATTCATTATCAATATCATTTTTGTGTTTGATCATTAGAAGCACAAAATTCTTGCTAGAATTCACCAATCTTTTCATTTGTGCTGCATTTACAAGTGAAAGATTTAGTTTCTTGCTATGGGTTCTTACAATGTATTCTACTCCATGTTTGAACAAATGGTATTTGTTTTCATGTCTATGGAAGACATATTTTCTATCATACAGATATGGGATGCCAAAAACTATACTACATATGTCTAATGGCACAACATTGAGTTCCACTTCATCTATGAAATTTGCAGTAATGGTGAATTCCAATCTAGAGTTTCTAGTTACTTTCAATTGTGCAATGTCACACACCCATCCTAATCGATATGATGTGGAATGGTTTCCAAGTTTAAACTTTTGGCAACGTTTTCAGAGATGAGATTGGCTTGAGAGCCACTATAAAAAAGAGTATCAATTTTTATATGTTTTGAGATTATCCTTATGTGAAAAAATTATATCTTCTTCCTTTCATTTCGAGTTTCATTGTGTAAATTTGAAGTACTATTGTTAGCAATAAATTCTTTTCCTTTCATACCCATGGTTGTAATTTGAGTTTCATCACTTGAATAGGATCCCAAATCCTATTGAGCGGTTGCAACTATCTTTTGTTTTCCCTTGTTGTTCAATTTTTTTCGTTTCATATCGGGATGAAGCTTCAAACAATGAGCTTCATCGTGACCCTCCTGGAGCAATGTTTGCATGTTAATTTCTCTCCTTCCTTCTTAATGGATGCATTTTTCTTTCCTTTTCCCTTTGAATCCCTTTTCTTTTCCTTTACCCTTAAATGGATTTTTACTACCCTCTTATATAGTATTTTTCCCTTTTACCTCAAGATGAGTCGCTTGCACACACACCTCATTTAGATTATTGGGATTAAACATAAGGATAGTATGCCTAAGGTAATTGTGTAAACCCCCTATATACTTCAACAACCTCTCTTGTGATTGCAAATCTTGACCTAACATTAGAGACCTTCTTCTAAATTCTTGGGTGTAATCTTGAACATTTTGACCTTTAACTTGTCTAAAGTTCTGCCAATTCATGATGGCTTTGTGCATATGTGCTAGAGGGTAAAATTGTGCTTTAATTGTAGCAATGAAATTAGACGAAGAAATTGAGATATTACCATGTTTTGTTTATCTCTTCTTGTGTCTTAGATTCCCACCATACTAATGGCGCACCCTCTAGCCTCAAGGAGCTAGTTGAATCTTTAAAGGTTTTGAATTCTACAATAGACCTCCAACTCACAAACCTAATTTTTAAGCTTCTTTGCATTCACTTCACCATTATAACATGGGAGTTCAAATTCAACATCATGTTTTAACAGGGGTGTTTTAGCAATTCCTTTTGAGGTATGTTGATGAGTATGACTAAGGGTTATATTAGTGGAAGAGGTTGAAGATGCCTGTGAACATGAAGATGAAGATGATGGTGGAGAGGTTGAAGGTTTACCTCCATTTCCATTACCTCCTCCTCTTGAATAACCTTCTCCTTTTGGAGGGTTCTAGCTTTTTCGCTGTCGTCTTGTATTGATCTCTTCATAGAGGACTTTTACCATCTCTATCATGTCAAAGAAAAACTTCCTAAAAACCTTCTCATCCTCTGTCATATTTTCCGGCTCTCCCTCATGTGACATGCTTACTGAAGCCTCAACTGCAATTTGAGGTAGAACTGGTGGTGGAGATTATGGCAACCTTGCACTCCTTCTCCTTGACCCAATTTCAGGACCTTCAACCAGCTTCCCTTGTCCTCTCTTGAGCTTAAACCTTGTAAGCATCACATTCACATGAAAACAGTTAAATCCTCGCTGCACAAAGAAAACCAACAACATTAATACCAATATTCATCTGAATGGGAAAATTAGTTTTTCTATGCTAAATTCCTCATCTGAATAAGTAAAAGTGGTTAAGGATTCATGAGGTTAATTGCAAGTTTAAACATGAGTTTTTGAGTGTTTTTATGTAAACTTGAAGTACAAATTAACATAAGAAAATGAATGAACAACAACATATAACGTATATGAACATCACCAAAATAGTATCACAACAACACATGATGAAGGATTTCACGTCGCCTAGGCTACGTCTCCTTGGTCTAGCTTCCAATGGATAGGCCCTCTCTATTATGCTCAAAAGTGTGAATACATGAGTTTACAGTGCTCAAATAGCTCTGAAACCTATTCCAGTGGATCCAGAATGCCCAAAAATACCTGTCTAGCCTCTTTATGCTCCTGATTTGGTCAAAAAATGAAGAAGTTATATCTTCCCCAAGTCTTTCTACTAATCACATCTCAATTTTCCCAAAATCTGGCACCATCCTACAAAGTTTCCCTGAATTATGCTAACCAAGCTTTGATTTCACCTAATTCTAGGAAAAAATGTCAGACACGTTAAATTTCTTATAAATCCTTAAATTCAAAAATTTATGACATGTGGGAGGGGCATGTGCCCGAGGCTTGACGAATGGCGCACCCCCGTAGGCTTGACCCCCAGTCCGCTCCAATGTTGGTCATGTGGGGTGCCATGCGCACTAGGGTGGGCCCCTATCGATGGGCCTTTCCCTGGAATGGCGTGTAGTAAAACCTTAAATAAATGTTGAAACCATAATATTTTAAGAATTGTTTTGATGGCATGTTGGTAGGAAGTTTGGACTTGTTGCTTGTAGGTTGCGGGTTCAACCCTCGCCACTGTTGCCCGGACCTTAACCAAATTTTTGGTGGCCCTCGAGCTTCCACGTGGAAGCCTCTAGCTGGGCCACGTGTCAACTTGTGGTTGGCCACTTTCCAACCAATTAAATTCCACCAAATACAACCAATGAAAAACTGCCACCTTGCATCACATGTTCACCTAAGGCACCCATTGAGTAGTCAACCCTTCCACATCAGCATACATTGTCAACGCCATGTCAATAGTATGGATTACTAACTTGGCTATCACATTTTGCAAAAATTAACCCATTTAGGAAACTGAACGAAACATGATTCTTAGAGCATACAGAGTACGTTTTGCGCAAAACAAGTTGCGCTGGATTCAGGATGAAGAGCACTACGTGATCATTTAGGTTCCACACCGATCCGACAACCTTTAATTTTCATCAAATGTTTGAGCACTTGATCAATGTCATACCTGGATAGTGGGGCATCATTCCACATGAATGACAACAAGGAGTTATTCAATGACTTGGAGGAGAAGGACCACCAAATTCACATCGATATGGGAGATGATGGGAGGTATAGTGTGACCGACATTAGTACCATTACCTTTGAGAGGGAGTTTGGCTCTCCCCTCACATTGAAAGATGTGATGTATGTTTTGGGTTTTAAGAAGAACTTGGTTTATGTTGCCATGTTTCAATATCGAGGCTATGATACAATATATAGCAAGGGAAACAATTTCCTTCGTCACATAGCCTAAGGACAAGTGAAGCAAATTGGGGTTTGAGTGAAGAACCTCTACAAATTGGATGTAGAAGGCTATGTTTATTTTAGCACTAAAGCAAAGAAGGTGCAGATCTAAGAGATTGGTGAATTATGGCATAGGATATTGTGTCACTTGCACCATGGCATTTTGAACATCATGCCGAAAATTTCTACATGACTTCCCAAGGGTACATTAGAGTAGAGAGACACATGCAAAGGGTGTAAATTGGGGAAGTACACCAAAGTTTCCTTTCATGGCATAAACAATTAAGAAAAAGCAATCCTTGATCATGTTAACTCAAATGTGTGTGGACCGTTCTCGACAATATCCACAACCAAGCACGGGTATTATGTAATATTTGCTGATGTTTTTTCTCGTAAGTGTTGGATTTTCATCATGCAGATGAAATATCATACATTCTCTAAGTTTTGTGAATTTAAAGCACTTGTCGAGAAATATTTTGGTAGTAAATTTAAAGCTCTCAAAAGTGATAACAGTGGAGAGTATGTGTCAAGTGAGTTCAAGGACTTACGTGCATCAAAAGGCATTCGACGGGAGCTAATAGTACCTGATAAAGCACAACAAAATTGGATGGCTCAAAGGAGGAAAATATGTATTGTTGGAGTGTCATGGGTGATGTTACATGATCAAGGCCTACCTCTGCACTTGTGGATTGAAGCACACAATACAACCGTTTATTTGTGGAACAAAAGCCCCCATCGAATTCTTGGGATGAGTACACCAGAAGAAGATTTTTTAGGTAAGAAACCAGATGTAGCACACTTCAAGATCTTTCGTTCATCATTCTACTATCATGTTCCCAAGGATGAATGGAAAAATATTGAGTGAACAACTAAGTTGGGAAATTTGTAGGGTACATTGATACACATCACAACTATATGGTGTACTTTCCATCCATCGGGATGAGAGTGGTTCAAAGAGATGTATAGTTCAATGAAGAGAAGGCCATGAGATGTTCCCTTAAGAGGAAGCTTCAATTACATCCATAAGAGCAGCTTTTAGCTCCAAAGGAGGAACCTCAAGATGATGTGGAGAAACCACATGCAGAGGAGCAGAGAGTGGAAGCACCCACTCATGCAGAGACTTCCAGAGATGGAAGGAAACACACAAGGGAGGCTCATAGATTGTTTCTTGATGCTAGAGAGAATGTGGGTTCAACCACATCACAAAACAGGTAGAGGAGGTCACCAAATTGATACACTGGCTGCATGAATCTGATGAGCGAGAGTGTAAAGATTGACCCATCCTCATTGAAGGAGGCAGTGTATAAACGAGTATGCTTTGATACCATGGTTGAGGAGTATGACTCCATTATCAGAAACAGTGTTTGAGAAGTGATCCCAAGACCAACAGACAAGTCAATGGTGAGTTCTAGATGGATTTACAAGGCAAATAAAGTAGAATATGGTAGTTTGTAGAAACACAAGGCCATATGTGTGGCTAGAGTGTTCTCTCAGGTGGAGGGAATTGATTATAATGAGACGTTTTATCCTATAGAAAGATACTCATCAATCCAATATATTTTAGCACTATAAGCATAGATAGGATGGAATATACAGAGACCTTCAATAGAGAGTCACATGTGTATAGACTCAAATGAGAACTGTATGCAATGCAAAAAGCACCCTGTGCTTGGTACATCAGGATTGATAGTTATTTCACCAGGTTGAACTTCACCAAAAGTTAAGCAGATGCGAATCTTTACAATATTGCGGTTGAAGGTAAATTGTTGATTATAGTATTATATGTTGATGATTTAATTCTGATAGATGATGAGAAGTTGATCAAGTCTTGCAAAGAGTATCTTGCAAGAGAGTTCGAAAGGAAGGAATTGGGGCTCATACATTAATTTCTTGGTATAAAGGTATGGAATGGAGATGAGGAACTATTCATCTCTCAAGGCAAGTATGCCAACAAGATACTGAAAAAAAATTTCCACATGGAGAGAAATAAACCCATGGAAACTCCTCTATATGGTAACTAGATGAAGGAGGATGCTACTTCAGGTGAAGTAGTGGAGGCTACTATTTATAGACAACTTGTGGATTCACTCATTTATTTGGTGAATACATGACTAACACATGTGTTATTAGTTAGCGAGCTTAGTCAAGCTATGGTTAAGCCAACCAAACTGTATTGGAAGGCAGCCAACATGTGTTGAGATATCTTAGAGGCACCACTAAGTTTGGTCTTTGGTACATATGGATAGAGGAAGTCAAGCTTCAAGGCTTCAAAGATGTAGATTATGCAGGGAGTCCATTTGATAGGAAAAGTACATCCCGGGGAATCTTCAATATTTGGTCAGCAACAGTTTCTTGGTACAACAAGAAGCAAAGATTAGTTGCACTATCTTCTGTAGAAGAAACGTACATGGCTACTATTCAAGAATCTTGTGAGGATATCTGGATAAGGAAGATTCTTGTTGCTTTGTTTAATCAGAATATGGATCCAGTAGTGATTTACTATGACAATTAGATTTGTATCAAACTCTCTCAAAATCCAGTTCTTCATGATCGATCCAAGCATATTGACATCCAGTATCACCATCTATGAGATTATGTGTAAAGGAGAATCATGTGGATGGAGTACATTCCTTCAGAGAAGTGGGATGTAGATATTTTTACAAAAGCATTATCAAGATGAAAATTCAAGTTTAACAGAGGCATGATCGAGGTAGAAGATAATCTCTTTCTTTTTGAGAGGGAGTGTTAAAAATACCAACAAAAATATCCTTATGAAATTTTTCCTTGAATTAAATTGGGAATTAAATCGAAATTCTATTATCATAGCAACTTGTAATAGTTAACTAAGTTAAGTCTATCTAAAGTAATGTAGTGTGATTCTTAAATTTGAGGGGTCGAGGTTGAATTCTTTTGAGTTATAATTAATTAATTCAGTCTAACTAAGTTAAAGTCAGTTAAACTAGTTCCAACTGTTGGAGGAGCTAATAGGAGGTCTAGCATTGGTAAGAAGCTTCAGTGCTCAACTAGTTAACTAATAATTCATTCATAAATAACTCATGTATGTCAATTATGAGAAAAACCCAGTTGAGATTAGAGTTTAGGGATAGTGTACTATCAGTTGTATAATTTTTTGAGTTGTACAAATGGTGCATGCAATCAGTAGAAGGCCTATAGATGGATTGTGCAATTGTGGTGAGGGATTTTCCCAATTAAATATGGGTTAATTCCCTAGGAAAATGTAGAAGGAAGTAAGAGCTTGGAAGGAATCATATTTGGCTAAGTAGTGTCTTGAGCTAGTTTGTGAAGCAGTGAGATAGATTGTACTTGTAAAGAGATTGTTTGGGTTGAACAAGAATTGTATTTTCTTCTTGGATCTTCTCGTTAATGCCACATAGATAGTCGAGGTTTTGAGCAGTTTCTTTCCCGACAAAAATATTGTGATTTGTGCTATTGAAACTCTTCTTTTTTTGCTTAGTGTTTTCATCGATCAATTTTTGTTGCCGCTCATGAGTAGAGTATATTCAAGTCTTTTTCTCTAGCATAATACATAAGATGTTTGAATCTACAAGTAAAAAAATGTACACTAGTCAATAATGCGGAGACTTTTCTTTACTCATCAGTACTTCATTCATATGAGATGTTTTATTATACATGATCCAAACTGCCAACACCCTATCAGAGAAATATGTAAATTTTACAGCGTGAAGTAAATATTATATCATAACTTTTATAAACCAACATGCAAGTCCCTATCCAACAATTCATACTGCAACTTTGTCTATCACATTAAAAAAATGTAAATCATAATAACTGATATATAAAATACATAGTGATTCAATTCTTCAGTAACCAGAACGTCTAACTGTAACCACTGGATATGCTTGGGATATAATTTTCCACTAAACCACAAGCCTCTTTTCCTCCTTGGTTCTCCCCCGAGCTGAGATCTATCTTTTTCCTTCCTGTAATCAGCAACCACCTATCATTTTGGTCAAGGCATTTTTATTCCTAACTTCCCTAGTAAACTTTCCTTAGTGGCGTCCCTCTTTCTAGGGTCTACCATCCCCATAGCCTAAGATTTTCTTATTTTTCTGAAGAAAAAAAATTATATTTTTCGTTAAAGCCAATCTTTTTCCCTGCACTAAGTGATTTTTTTAATATTTTTCTCTTCCAATCTAATCAAATCACTTTATCTCATTCTAAGGCTTTTTAGGAGTAATTTAGAGAAGTTTATCCTTTCCAATTTATTTGGGTAAAGATCTCATCATCTCATATTCATTCCCAAATAAGCATCCAACTTTTTTTATTAATCAACTAATTTAATACATCACCATGCAGTATTTAAATTTATGTTTCTTATAGCTTCTTAATCATCCTACCACTACTAGTTCATTCTAAATATAAAATATTTAAATGACCATGTAGGAGTATTCCAATGCTCTTGTCCGAATTGGTTGACACAAAGATCTTGCCGCTACAATAAAAATCCACAAACCAGACTATATTCATGCCCATGAACATGAAAAATCCATGATCCTAAACCCAATCTTAAAATTCATCTCTTCTTTTATTGTTTGGGCATTTCAATCTTCCACTAGTTAATAAAAGCAACCAATCAATTAATAGTTTCTAAGTGTACTCACAGAACCATTGTTAACTTGCATGGTTTCTTCTTCTATACCAATACCTTAAAAATGAGACGCACCATGTCTATGGGTAATGGCCTTGAACTATTTTTCTACCATAACACTTCGATCAACTTAAATAACTTCCGATCTCCCTTTTTCAGCCATATCTATCATACTTCTAGTTAGAAAACTACACACTTTTACAATATTTTTGTTTCTAAATCTCTTCAATACGATTAATTATTTCTAAAATTTATAATTACCTAATAATAACTCGTTTAATTAAAATATAAATGTTGTTGGAGAATCTTACCATCTTGTGCGTTGAATAGAACGTGTGTTAGGCTGAGACGCGTTCTCTTACAGTGTCGTTGAGTATTAGTAAAGCTAATGTGATTCTGGTATTTTGTGTTTTTCTAATGAAAAGTGCATTGTATTAGTTTGAAAAATGCATCATGTTATTTAACAAGAGAGCCACTGCCATAGTGGTAGTCCCTGCAGGGGTCTGCCACAACAACACAATACAAACCCTCTCTTCAACATCCACCTGTACTCACTGCAACATACACACTCAATATAATCAACATATGTCCAACAATACTCTGCCACTATTATCAACAATGTTTGCAATGCAAACATACCATATCAAGATTGTCTTTATTAACCTTATTCATCAAAATTAGATTACCAATAATACTTCATATGTAGAAATTCTAGCAATTCATGCTCATAAGTTCACTCTATTAGTAAGCATATTAAGAGATCATAGCACTGTTTACTTTAGATTTATCAAAGAAGAAACTTGAACCAAGTCTCAAACATATGCCAGATCAGCCAAAAATGTGCCAGAAAAAGGTTTTCGTAGATCAATGTAGTTATGTCCAAAAGGAGTCTTGAATAAAGAAAACAAAGTGCCTAACATGCACCTGTACTCACTGCAGCATACACACTCAATATAATCACCATACTGCCACTATTATCAACAATGTTTGCAATGCAAACATACCATATCAAGAGTAATCACCATATGTTCAGCAATACTCTGCCACTATTATTAACAATGTTTGCAATGCAAACATACCATATCAAGATTGTCCTTATTAACCTTATTCATCAAAATTAGATTACCAACAATACTTCCTATGTAGAAATTCTAGTAATTCATGCTAATTTTACTGAGCATATTAAGAGATCATAGAACTGTTTACTTTAGATTTATCAAAGAAGAAACTTGAACCAAGTCTCAAACGTATGCCAGATCAACCAAAAATGCACCAGAAAAAGCTTTTCGTAGATCAATGCAGTTATGTCCAAAAGGAGTCTTAAATAAAGAAAACAAAGTGCCTTAGAAATATTGTTTCAGGTGTACGTCTAGAAAAAATGTCCTTTATAGTATGTTCCAAGAAGAAAGAACCTTCAAAATCAAATTGAATTAGACCACATACCTAGAAATTAACCCAACATGATGGTGTTGCAAACCTCCACTGAGGTACCATGCTTTCTCCTTGACAGATGGAGCCTAGCTTTCTGGCTGGGCAAGCAGCTCCACTTATATCTTGAATGCATGGAGAACAATTGACCTCTGATGAAGACCGATTCTATTTCGCTAAACTAAACCAAACAACAAACCTTGAACCTATCTTCGTCGAACAAACTTCCTGCCTTCCCTGAAAGATCTTGCTGCCTGCATGGCGTTGCAAATATTTCAATGTAAGCTTTAAAATTTAATTAAAAACATAATAAAAAACCACATAAATATATATATT
>APFE030943290.1:0-23247 GCA_000404065.3 Pinus taeda | reverse complement strand
TATATCTTTGTTGGATATGGTGATGGGACTAAGGGATACAAATTGTGGGATCCTACTACTCACAAGATCATCATTAACGGAGATGTTAAATTTAATGAATCCTCACTTGAAAATCCAGATGTAGATGATAAATTGAAATAGGATAATGTATCTAAGCTTCAACACATTCAGTTTGAAACCAGTTCAAATACTGATGATAGTCAAGATGAACAAGTTTCAGATGCAGATCATGAACATGTTTCAAATACAGATCATGAACATGTTTCAGATGCAGATCATGAAGAAATTCCTATAGATAATAATCAGCAAATTTTGGAAGTACCAGAAACATCTTTAAGGAGGTCTACAAGAATCAAACGTCTTCCTAAAAGGTATGATGATTATGTTACTTCAGTTGATTTAACCGCTAATGATGATGAACCTTTATGCTATCAGGAAGCTGTAGAAGTTTCTAAAAGTGAAAAGTGGAAAGAAGCTATGAAGGATGAAATGATGGCATTAGTCAAGAATGGCACATGGGATCTGGTAGAACTTCCTAAAGACAAAAAAACTGTGGGATGTAAATGGGTTTACAAATTGAAAAGGGGTGCTGATGATACAGAGGATAGGTACAAAGCAAGGCTAGTTGAAAAAGGTTTTTCTCAGAAAGCAGGCATTGATTTTCATGAGATATATTCACCAGTTGTAAAAATTATTTCAATTTGAATTATATTAGCATTAGTTGCTTTACTTGATTTAGAATTACATCAACTAGATGTTAAAACTACATTTTTACATGGAGATTTAGATGAGGAGATTTACATGGAACAACCGGAAGGGTTTGTTGAAAATCACAACAAGGAATTTGTCTGCAAGCTCAAGAAATCATTGTATGGTTTAAAGCAATCGCCTCGACAATGGTACAAGAAATTTGATTCTTTCATGATGAGTCAAAATTATATAAGAAGTGAATATGATCATTGTGTTTACTTTAAGCAATTAAGTAATGGCATGTTCATTATCTTAGTGTTGTATGTTGACGATATGCTTTTAGCAAGAAAAAGCATAATAAAGATCAACAGGTTAAAGGCTCAGATGGCTAGGACATTTGATATGAAAAATCTAGCAACAGCAAGACAGAATTTGGGCATGGAGATTTTCAGAGACAGGAGCAATGGTAAGCTGTGGCTATCACAACAGAAGTATATTGAGAAAATACTCTTGAGGTTTAGTATGAACAATATGAAGCCTATGTCAGTTCCTTTAGCCTCCCATTTTAAACTTTCTTCTAGTTTATGTCCTAATACAAATGAAGAAAAAGAATATGTGTCTCGAATTCTGTATGCCAATGTAGTAGGTTGTTTGATGTATGTGATGGTTTATACTCGACCAGATATTTCACATGCAGTTGGGGTTGTAAGCAGGTATATGGAAAATCCAGGAAAGGAACACTGGTCAGCAGTGAAATCGGTGCTTCGGTATTTGAGAGGCACAAGTGATTATTCTATCACTTATAACAGGAGTAGTGAATTTGTTTGCGGATATGTTGATTCCGATTTTGCAGGTGATTTGGATAAGAGAAGGTCAACATCAGGGTATGTCATTACTCTTGCAAGTGGAGCTATTAGTTGGATGTCAAAGCTACAGAACATTGTTGCCTTATCCACTACTGAAGCATAATACATAGCTGCTTCACATGTTTGCAAAGAAGCGATTTGGTTGAAAGGTTTGTTTGGAACTTTGGTGAGTTTGGTAGGTTACAGGACAACATCAAGTTATTTTGTGATAGTCAAAGTGCAATTCATTTGGCTAAGAATCCGTCCTATCATAGTAAATCAAAGCATATACCTATCAAATACCATTTTGTAAGACACGTTATCACTGAAAGGGGTGTCTCTCTTGAAAAAGTGCATACAAAGGAAAATTGTACAGACATGTTCACGAAACCCGTTTTGTTAGAGAAGATACGTTGGTGTCTGGCTTCTCTTGGCTTGCAGAAAAGATAAAATAATAAAGAAACAGGGTATCAGGCTAATTTTTGTCAAGGTGGAGATTGTTGAGATTTTATGTTTATTAAATTTGGCAAAAATCTCATGTAGGTGACAACAATAGGATTTGTTGCTATATTAGCTCCATTTATTCTTGAGGAAGAGTTATTGCATCCTATATTTGTTGTGAGAGAATTTATGATTCAGTTTTATACTCCCAGCTATAAAAAAGGTAAGCCCGTAGAGGATAATAGAGAGTGTGAAGAGAGTGTGTGAGGAACTAAATTGTTGTAATCTCCTATTGAATAATAAGATTGTTGATGCCTCTGTTTTGGTGGATGTAGCCCAGATTGGTTGGGTGAATCACGTTAAATCTTTGTGTTATTTTTTATGATTTTGTATTTGTTGTGTATGCCTTTTAAATTTCCGCTGCGCATTGTTTGCTCCAACAACAATGCCATTACAAAATTCCAATCTACTCCTCTATCTAATCTCGACTATCGCAAAGATTGTTAATATTGTGAACTTCCCAAAAATATTGGTGTCGACAAAAACATTTAAATAATGATAAATGGCAGGGAAAATATCTCTTAAAAATTCTGGCTTGAAAAGTAAATGCCAATATTTTAAACAAATTTTCTCTTTAATATCATAAATGCAGTTTCTAAAAATAGGTAATCTAATGCTTGTGATAAATGTCTCCCAATAATAAACTCTATATGTTTAGAAAATCTTCTAAACAAAGCTACTCTTTAATATCATAAATATCCCTCTTCGCTACAACACCATCTGCATCGTCTTCGCGCAGCACCATCCAATGATTCAGTGATGGCACCAACACCTTTTTACCGGCGTCATAGCAACACTCTTTGCAGCAATATTGCATCCAACCGGTGTCGCACCACATGCAACACCAAAAGTCACGTCGTGGCCAAACAAATACAACCATAAACACAGAAACACGTCAAACAATTTTACAATAAATTGTAATACTGGACACGCATCAAACTATTTTACAGCAAACTGTAACAAACTATTAGAATAATTTTCGACAACCGCCATGGAGGAGGCTTAACTAAAAACAGATAATGAAACCCTTGCCATTCCAACTCTAGCAATTGCGAGAAAACTCAGAACACAGTCTTGGCCTCATGATCGAAACCCTGGTCCAGAACCTAGAGATTATTTGTCATATTATTGAAGGACCTCGCTTACAAAAGAAACCAGTTCCAAAAAAAGGGCGTGGCCTACCTGAGAGCAATGACTTATAATTAAAATTGACTACCACCAAAATAAGGAAAGTCGACTGATAAAACTCTAGGTCTCAAATAGACTCGAACTTTCGCATGGTGACTACAAAGAAATTGTAGAAGAAAAATTAACAACAACAAAAAAAATTAGAGTTTTAACTACATGCATGGTCACAATTCGAAACCTGGAGGAAATGAAATGATATTACTCACTTGAGAGAAATGTTTAGAGATTCCCCACTACCGACAAGTGTATGCCTTGAAAGGAACAATTGTTACAAGCCGAAATCGAACAAGAAATAGATCTGCCATGCCAGAGTGAGAAACTATGGTTAGGGTAAATTTCGATAGCTACAAAGCTCAATCAAAGCAAATGGAATTAGTGAGGCGAGACTAGGTCTGGTAGTTACATCCAAAACAACACTAATCCTTTCCAGCGATTGATATCAACACTGTGAATGTGCACCGTGGAGATACAGATACATAACGAGAACGATATGAATGAGCATTAACTAACGATCTAGGAATCTTGAGAGTTTTTAAAAGAGAGTCTAAAGCTCACCGATGTATTCACATTCTGTTAGACGATGCATACCAAATTAGTGTTCCATTTGAAAATTTTATTTTTAAATTGTAAAAAATGGCATTTATAAGATTATTTTTCATAATACGAATCATAGCTAGGTTGCAATAACAATAGCTAGAACCCTTCTAATCTATTAGCTATGTATTTGGCTCTATCACGGAAGCGACAAGCACGACTACACGGGGAAGGACATGATATCAACGGTCTGGATGAATGGCCAAGAGATGGGCCCACAAATTTATTTATAGAAAATTAATTACATTATATGAGGCTTGCATAATTTGGCGGGTTGACGTGGTTCTCAAAGGTATTTATATCCATGGCACGTTTTAACATTGTAAACACTTGTTCATATTTATACATCGCCACTATGCACACCCTCACACCCTCAATTAGATGGGATGTAAGGAAATGGTCTTTGGATTAGCAGGCTTGGGATCAATGTGTGGAGCTTGGTAAAGTTGTGTTATCATAAAGAACTTGAATGGCACACTTTGCTACACAGAACGCCAAAATCTGGTGCATTTGATTGTTCCTCAGAAATGTCGATGGGGATAGTTTCAGGGCTACCTCTTTGGGGATTAAATTTATCATTAATTGTTTTTATACATCTATTCTAAGATTCAATTTCAAACCTCATTTTGTAGTTGAGTTTTTCGACCACTATGATATTGTAACAGTTTTTCTTAACTTGCCTTCCTATTTTGTGTATTTTTATGGAACTTATCTCTATTGTGTAACAAAATTAAAAACTTTGAGCGTCCCTTTTGGAACTCATGGGTTTTCCCCTTTCTTGTATTGCTATAATTCATTATTAGCGTATCTTTCAGTCACGATGACCATGACTAGGACCTCATGCTTGCCAGAACAATCCTTCTCATATGGGTGTTTTTCTTTTTCTTTTTTCGCTTAGGGTTTGATTTTCTTTTTTCTTGCCAAAAACTTGAAACGCCCAGAACGAGTCGAGGTCTACTCTATTGGGGTACAATTTTCTAAAAGGGTTGTAATTCTTCTAGTATTCTCTAACATTTACGTTTTGGTTTTGGTTTCATATGAGGAAAGGCATGTAATTGGGCATTTTTCTGTTATTGCTGAAAATGTCAAATTTCCTGTTTTGTATATTATTTTGGCGCATTGTTTTCCCAGGGATTGTTTTCTTTAGCACTGTATTTTCGCTGAAAATTGTTCAATGAATAATCGCGTGGCTGATATTAGCTATATCTGAGTGAGTGGAGGAGTTGAGCCGGGCCCACCTCCTGGGCTTCGGGACGGGCGATAGAAACTTGTGGCTTTGACTTAAATGTGATTTAAGCCTTGCTCCTCAGTCTCAGCTGCATACTATAGCCCGATCGGCTCGATTTGGCTCTTTTTCTCCCTTGACATTCCCCTTATTGGGTCTCCCCGATCGTATTGCTTGCTGAGGGAACCAAAGTGTTCATTGAATTGTTATGCCCTGCCTCTTGAATAAATCGGTTTGTTTTTCCAGTTCATGTAATTAACTTGGTAGATGGAGAAAAACACAGAAAAACACCATGATTTAGCTATATATGGAAATTTCCTTTTTGACTTAGGTAGCTTCCCCTCATGGACTTAATGACATTGGGTGGCTATGTGTATTTATGGTGATATATTTGGGGAAATTATTCTGCAGAATATGTTAAGATTCTTTTGGATGACACACGATTATACATTAGAGCATATTAAAACCCTGCGCGGCTCTGCCAAAGCTTCGAAGAAAAAACCCTAACAATAAGATTTCTAACGGGGATAACAATACATACCTTTCGATCAAGGAAACAAATAATCTTAAGGGGTTTTCCATCAAATTTTAGATAGACAGAGCCAACCACGGTCTTCACGGTCTGCTCCATTGTATCGATGTCGGGCTTCACAGGTCTTGTGTTCTCCTTGGCAGAGAAAGGAAAACAGTTGCACAATACCAGCGCTGCATCCATTACTTTGAGGTTGAGCTTATGCATCCATTTGCCTTGAGGTTGAGCTTATGTTTGTTGCATCCATTGCTTTGAGGCTGAGCTTATGCAATCATTGATTTGAGGTTGAGCCTATGTTTGCTGGGTGGGACGATAGAACCTAAGAGATGGTTTCAAGAAACAATCAACCCCAGGCTAGGATGGATGCTACGATTGATAAGAAATAAACTTGCTCGCCTCCAAATAGCACCAGAGTTGCCACATGCAGATAGCCCACCTAAGCTTCCGCATGCAGATAGCCATGTGGTAGTAAATTCTCTCTGAAGTTCATGTCAGTGAATAAAATCTTTTGCACCAGAAAAAATTGGATAATAGAAAAGTTGAATATCTTTTGCAGCTGAAAACTTTGGATATCAGAAAAGTTTACCACAACACGGAGAACAGGCACCAGAAACAACTTAGGATAAATTAAGTTGTGCGCACATTGGGCCAAGTGAGGCGGGCAATAAGAGGGTAAATTGAAAACTTTGGTTAAAGTTTTCTCGTGGACAAAGTGCCCAGCATAAAGTTTGGTTAAACAGTGAATAACCTGTAGAAATTGATGGACAACGCACAATTTAATAGCCAGTCAACGCCCTATTGAATGCTATAGTCCCTGCTATGCCAGAGGCGGGGACTAAAAAGGCCCATGTAATATTTCATTGCATTAACGTTTTTTTTATAACATTCTTATGGTGAGAGGTGATCTCTTAAAAAGGGCATACGTGAATTCTTAAAAAGGTTTTGAGAGAATTATATGCTCATATATTGTTTTAAGGAGGGAATTAAAAAAAAGGGAGCTGCATTCATTTTTTTTTGTTTGTTCGTTAAAAAAAAAGAGATTTAAAAAAGATGTGTTGTTTTAATCGATTCTAGCCATTGTGATTTTTTTTTAAATGTTTTTGTGAAAGTGTTTTTTTTGTGAAAATTTGTAGACTTATTTATTTGTGGAATTCAAGATGTAGAGACTTTTTATTCCAGTCAGATGCAGTGCCTATAGTTTGTTTTTCTTGTTGAGTCGTAGTGAGTGAACACTCAATAAATGGGAAAATCCAAGAGCCTCAAAAAGTCAAAACGACAACAGGATATGTTTGATATATTTTCAGATTCAGAAGTGAAGAGGAAAGAGGATGCTTTTTCATTTAAATTCATAAAAGAATCTGTAGATGACATCATTTTTCCCCAGATTTCAGAAGCCAAGACAACCAAGGAGGCGTTGGATACCCTTGAGAGGCGTTTTGGTGTAAGGGGGGGCATAGAAGTTGAAGATGAAGGTGGATCTATAGCATCAACTCTACAACGAGATAAAAATTCTATTGAATCGCACTATATTCAACCACAATTGGATGATGTATGTGAAGAAGTTGCAAAAGAAAGAAAGAAAGAGCATGTATATGCTCACGAACCCCATTGTTCACAACTGCTAGTGGATGATGATTTGGTAAATCCATCAACAGATATTGTTGGTGAAAGGTCGGTGAATCTAGAAACAAAACTTGCTGATGACGATGAGACCTCCATTGGAGGAGTTAATGATATGGTGAATACAACAATTAGTATTGCGTATATAAATTTTGATGAAGAATTATTGGCTAATGATGAATGGTTGCAGGTGATGAAACAAAAGCATCTCATTGACATGATGCTATTTCGTGAGACAGGGGAAGAAAACCTGTTTGCAGCAACATACGTTAGTAAAGAAGTTGAAGAGAGAGAGGCATAAACAGAGGAAGAGGCAAAGTAAGAAACCTGGAAAGAGAAAACAAACACAGATGGAGAAGCAGAGCTGGAAGCACAACAAGAAATATCTCTCATTGCAGAGCAGAAAGAACATAACCAATGTGGTTTTGTAGATGTTCTTAAACTTACCATTGATTTCCAATGTGGAGGTAGAAAGAATGATTTTGAAGAAAAGTTAAATTTTCTTGAAGCATGGCTTGCAACACCATGTCTAGATGAAGTCTACATAGAAGCTGCAAAAATGAATGTTGAAGACAACATGCATGATGAAGAAATTAATGAGATTTTCAGGTATTGGAATACTGAAGAGATACAATTGTATTATGGTCTTATGTTGCAGTAAATTGATGATAGAAAGAGCTTTATAATGAAGGTGAGAAAACCTCCAATGCCATAGTTCAGACTGAAGTGATGTGTCACAAGACATGACACCTAGCGGACTTCCTCCGACCTGCTATAATGAATCGACTCGAAACCCAAGAGTGAAAGCTTCTTTAAAATTCTTTTTCCATACGCATACCTTGCCATCAATAAAGGGTAATATGTGGCAGTAGCCCACATACAAGTTTTTTGAAGAAGTGTCGGATATGCTTAGACAACCTGGAAGAATGGAAGACATGTACCAACAAATCAAGAAACGAAGGTTTGAAGAATACAACAAAGTGGAAAAGATGAAACAATTTAGAGGCTATAGGATCTGGAAAAGGAGAGTAAGAAAAGTTGAAGTCAATTTTTAAACTATGAACCTAGCTGAGACATAAAGCATCAGGTATCTTAATTAAATTTTTATGTGGTTGTAATTAAGGGGGAGTGTTGGAGAATCTAATCGCAACTGCTTGTTAGGTATAAAAAATGTCCCTCCAAGTGTCCGAGTTTAATTTTAGTTAGTCAAGTTTAACTCCATTGATTTATCATTGATGTTTCCAATATAATCTTATTTAAGTAATTTGTAACACTGAGAAAAACAAGTCTTCTACTCCACATTTTATTCTCTTCAATTTTTGTCAAAAGTTAAGAAAATATAATTCATCATAGTTTTCTCGTCATTCTTTATAATTGTATGTTTTTTACAACTCAATCTCGCTATTTCAATATTCGTTTGTTTTTTTCAAATATGCCATCTCTTTTCACGAGGGTAAGTTCGATTAGTTCAATTTCCTTCAAAATATATATTTTTTTTGTTAAATTTTTATTTGTCCCTTCATTGTAACTACCCATTTACAATGCAGATTACGTTATACTCATTTTCATACATTTCCTTATGAAGTACAATATTTTACAATGTTTTTAATAACATAACCTTCAATACAAGAATAATCTTCATCATCGTTTTGTAGACTTTGTTTCATAAGTCTCTTTTCTTTATTAAGGTAGGCTTTCATCTTTTCTGTGAATTTTTCTTAACACGATATCTATTTCATAATCTAAATTTAAAATTAGATTATCTTTTTTGTCTTAGAGTATTGGTAGTTTTTAATATAAATGTGTTACAATATAGTTGAGAAGAATAATAAAATCTTATGCTAAAAATAAATAAAAATATATAAATTTTGTTACTTAAAAGTATTAATAAAATTAAAATATATTAAAATTATTAGTAAAAATTAATAAGTTAGTGTAATTATGAGGCCATTATAAATTAAACATATATATTCATGCATATTGAAATTTGATAAATCAAATTAAATACTTGAAATTTATTTAGGAAATTATAAAGGGGAACAATGAAGGGTAATTAAGGAAAGGATCATAGTAGCACAATAGCAAAGATTTTCCCATAAACTTCCTTACCATATACCTATTTTGTTTCCCATCTTATTTATATTTCACATTCATATAACATTTAATTTAATTTCCAAAATGCTAATTTCATCCACAATTCATATTAGGCTATTCAATTAGTTTTGTGTGACAATTTTTTAGTAATTAAGTGTCTATGCTTATGTTACCCCAACAATAAAAAAACAATATGTTATCATTAATTAAAAAATATCTATTATCATTTTTGGAAGCATTAAACATTTTTTGTTTCGATAGAATTCAACTTATAATGAGGTGAATAAGTTCATGTAATAGACAGCACAGATGAGAATCATAATTTAGGATCAATAAAAATCATATATAAGTGACCCTATCAATATGGAGTTAACTTATGTCAAGAAGAAATTATGTTTGATAACTTATGTCAAGAAGAAATTATGTTTGATGACAATTAAATTTTAATGTATACACCTTCCAATTGCAAGTTATCAAAAAAATAATGTTTAGAAAACGAAAAATACATTCTTAGGAATTTATGATCCATTTGTTATTGTAACAGACGATGATTGTATATTTGTCACTATTAACGTTAATTTATCATAGTTAGTGTTTGTTACAATAACCAACTCATAATTATGGATTTGTATTGGATCATTATATTGTTTTTGAATGTATATTGATGCATTTGGAGTGGCGGAAGTGGAGGAATCAAATCACAATACCATTTTTACCGGTAGGTCCGTGTTGGGAAAATTGATGTATGAAGCCTTCTAGAAGCATTTTTAGAAATTAAAGGGAAAGTTTTTGTGGTAAAACATTTCCTCTTAAGCATCACACCACCTAGTGCAATTATGTACATAGATAAATTTCCAACAACATAAGAACCACCTCAATCAAAGTTTGTATGCAAAATTTATGCCACCTAGAAGTTAATCTTCCTGTTTTGACCATTACGGTTCGATAACATGGCATGTCATACTCCATTATTAATGGAAAATGGGCTAGCCATGTTATCATGATGAAGGATTTCTATTGTAACTCTAGTTCAGAATTGAAAGAGTCAAGCATAAGCACTAGTAGACTATCAATTTGTGTTATGATTTGGCTACGAGGAGGAAAAGGGTTCCATTCTATTTGAGTGCATTTTGTTTTTATTGTCGGAGCAACAACAACCCTTCGATTTTTTTTCCTAAGTAAATTTTAGAGCCTACAACAACTATCATTTCAATCCCTTAGTGTCATCATGTTGTTTGATTTGTTACTTGTGTGTTTTCTCCTAGTGTTGCATCTTCCTAAGTTAATGCTTCCTAATTGTCATCACTTAACCATTAGAATCGCTTGAGTTATCTAGTCCATGATTAGGTCAACTCATCACTTATCTCGACTTAGAAAAATTCCTTTTTTTCCATGTACACAATCGAAAAACACTCAAAAGCATAGAAAAATAAAATGAAATAAGGAAAATCACCATTAAAGGAAAAATCATACTCCAAGTTAGTGAAGGCATGCTCTTGAGTTGAGCGCACTCCTTTGGGTTGAAGAAGTGCGCCATATTTGAGTGCACCACTTCATGCCAAGCAATTCCATCTACCTTGAGTTCTCTCCTTCCTGCTGAGGATATGCACTCTTCCCGAGTACATGCAGGAGCCTCTTGGTTGCATGTGGGTGCACTCCCAGAAAATAGGAGCCCACTTAACTTCCCTGTACTAATCCTTTCACTCATCGACAAGTGGTGATCACGCATGCATCATTTTTGCATGCAAGATATTTTAAATCAACCTAGTTAATCATTCACATACATAACCATTCTCATCTGAGTTGGGTGCTCAGCTGTGGATAAAGAACCTCTTCATCAACTAGCATTACAAGTAAGTTTTACATGCCAAATATTTTCATTTACTTTCATGATTTCAGTGTTGTTCTTGCTTTTCTTATTATCATTATTGTGTTTTTCAATTTTTTTGTTTCATTTATATTTAATCTTCATTCTTCAAGTGTCAATCTGCGGTCACATGCTAAAACTCCTCACTTTCCTCAACCTTCCATATTTCACCGTGAATGAGACAACATCTTTATAAGCTTGTAGATCCTTCTTCTCATCATTTGTATCATGAAATATTGTTAAAGAACTTGTTCCTAAGCTTTCAATAGGAATAACACATTTCTGCAACTTGAAGCCGGATCAACCTTGAAAATTGCACCCAAAACAGTCAAGCTTTCCTCTTGAGTACACTTCTTAGTCACGAAGAACTGCACCCTCCCTTGAGCACGTGCTCACACCACAAAGACATGAATTATGTTCCTTCATCCCTTCGGCATGCGCTAGTGTGCCCTCCTTTCCTTTGAGCACATGAGCACACATTGAAGTCATGAAGGTCTGGATACATGTTCCTTAGTCCTTTCGGAATGAAACAGTGTGCCCTCTCTCTCTCCTTGGGCACATGAGCACATTATTAAGGCTTGAAGGCCCAATGAACCACTCCTTCCATTTTAAGTGAATGAATATACGCTTGAGGATTTTATTCTCTTTCTTGAGTGGATGAACACACTACCATGGGGGATTCACTCAATGAACCAATGGAGGATCACGTGCATTCATGGAATATTAAACAATACCCGTAACTTGACTACATATTGGAAAATACCTATAAAAATCACATTATTTAACCCCCTACAAATATGAACCCAATACACCTTCACAATTTAAAAAATCTCTACTTTCACTAGATATTATAAGTATCCATTTTTTCACTAACACTTTTTATACCCCTTTATATTTTTTCATTAGCCTTGAGCTCATTTTTTTATACCTACCAATATAAAAACCCGTTAACCCCTATAAATCCCTCAATATATTATGTCATTTTTTACTCAATATATATCTCCTAATATGAACCCACGTTGTATGGTATTTCTACCTTAGTGAAGCCCTCGTGTGCACTACAAATCCCTGAATGACCCTTGACATTTATTCGTTCTTTCAAAGTGCACCCTTCTAGTTTGCATGACTATTTTCTCATGCATGCAAATGGCAAAATACATTATTTAGAATTATTCCTACACATTTATGTTTATCTAAGCTAATCTTGTCATTATGAGTGGGTTGCCAC
The DNA here is from genome assembly GCA_000404065.3 of Pinus taeda. Taxonomy (NCBI): domain Eukaryota; kingdom Viridiplantae; phylum Streptophyta; class Pinopsida; order Pinales; family Pinaceae; genus Pinus; species Pinus taeda. The sequence goes on along the minus strand of APFE030943290.1, from coordinate 10,863 downwards.
AAGTACTATCACCTTGTCATCATCTATTGGATCCATGCCTATCTATAATGTGGTCTCCAAATAAGTCTTAGAAGTAAGCACTAAGGAACCTATTGAAGTTACCAATCCACCCATTCCCATTTATGTGGACACATAGTGCTTCATTGATAAGTCTACTAAGGTCAGATTGAGTGGAATATACAAGAAATTCATGCTGAAACATTTTGCTGAGAACTTGGAGGACTTGCAAATATACATCAACATCAAGAGGTTCAGGATGCATAGGATCCCATCCAAATTCCCCGCCATCCCATGTGCATATGTGATTGAGTGGATTATCACACACATAGATGTCTCCCATACAGTCCTTAAAAGGGAAAGTGGTGGTCATTTGGTCACATATAATGGAGAAGACATGCAGAGAAGCTATAATATGCGTAGGCCCAAAAAATATCCAAATGATAACTTCTACATGAGATGGGAAGACCTCGGCACAAGTGATATTATCAAATCATCGAATCATGAGCCTGTTAAGTTTCATCATCATCCATTTGTTGCCTATCTGACTAATATTCTCATATATGTATATCATTATTTGGTAGCCATGTGTGATTGGTTGCATGGGTACAAGAACGGTGAGTTGTTTAAGAGAAAATGGATATATATGCTCCATATTGTTGTAACCCATGGTAAAACTTTCAATTTGGAAGATATATTTTCATTGAGTTGCAGTGTCATGTGGAGTGGACAAAAGCATCTTTGAGGAAAAAATAGGCACCATAATTCTATATTTTTGCATTTCTTCTAGATGGGATCTACACACGATATATTTTCCCAACACTATACTGGATTTGAACTCATGAGGAAACGATTCCAGTTTACTTCCACTACAGAGTGTCATCATAATCAAGCTTCAGAGGCATATATGACAAATTGGTTGAGCACTTATTTGTAGTTATTTTCCAAATGATATTCGAGATCAAACCTCCTTACATGAATGATCAGGTGAAGGAGGCACTCTAAGATATCGCAGATTGGTTTTCACCTCTTGAGGGTACATAAATCAAATGTTTTGGTTATCATATATCCCCTCATCTCATGCCACGATATGTGACCAATAAGGTGGTCATGCAGGAAGTAGAAAATCAGTTAGACAAGGGATTGTTAGGAGTTCCTCATAGGAGGAAGAAATCCCCTTCGCATACCTTCCCATTGAGGATTGGATTATATGAGTTAAAGAACTAAAAGGAGACAACAATAGATATAGAAGAGCTAGAATGCCTGCACTTTGCAACTAAATACTTCCATGGATATGATCTGAGGAGTGTGTGCAAGAAACATTGTGAAATGATTAGTCTTAATACGAGTTACTCGTTGACATCTACAGTAGAAGACAAAAAGGTAAAGAAATGATTCAATGCAAACATGAAGGTGCATCCAGGGATGGAGACTAGTTCGCCCCAAGATCCACCTACCTCAAGACATGTAGGTGCAAGAGGCAGAATAGATAACCCCTCAAGAAATGAAGGTAGTTCCTAAGAAGAGGATCATATATGATTCAATAGGCGAGAGTAGGAGGAAGTGGAAAGATGATCCTTAGAACACGGGAGCTATTAAAGCAGAAGAGGAAAGGAGAGAAGCATTAGAACAGGAGAAGAGGCATCAAGATGAGTTGCTCCAAAGGAAACAACAGGAAGAGTAGGAGATGAGAAGAATAGAGGAGGAAGAACAGAGGTATTTCCATGAGAAAGAAGTAGAATAGAGACTATAAGAACAACAATTGACTTAGGATATGGAAGAGGAAGAGTTGGAGGAAGAGGATACCATCCAACCCATAGATTATGAACCAGGTACTCCAGAGGAACCTCCCCTCATAGGTGGTGATCTTCCATTCAGAGAAATGGAAATCACAACTCCACCAACAAACATAGTCATAGATGTATGGAGTGTAACATTTGAACAACTTAAGAAGAGGATCGTGCAACAAAGGAATAGATACTTTCCCAATTATCCTAAAACTATAGTCTTAGTTTCTATATAGAATGTGATAACTGCCAACACTAGAAGGAATCCTAGAGAAATTATGACAGGAAACATTGCATTTGCTACATCATCATACGATAATTATGAGTACTTGTTGAATGAGAATTCCAAACTCAAAAGAGAACTTCTTTCAGTAAAGAAACATGTGGAACATCTTTTGATCAAGAATGAAAGATTATCATCAGAAAGATTCAACACTATATAGTGGCATTCAACCATGCAGGAGAAACTGGTATAATGGAGGAAACCATGGCGCGATTATATGATGAGATGATTCTTCTACTACAAGCGGTGGTTCCTCTTTTTGGCATTCATAAGAATGGACAAGAAGTGGTAAAATTCCTTAAGGTAGCAAGAAGAGTAGTCAAATATGTTCAAGAGAGAGTTGTTATTATGTACTTGACCTACGAGAAAACTAGAATACTAGACATACAAAAACATATGTCCTAAGAAATAGAAATATCACATGAAGTGAGACAAGATGCAAATATATTTTATTATTCAGAAAAAAAATACAATGCTTGCTTGCCCCTTTGAGGTGGAAACCTCCAACAGAGCATAGCTCAATTAAAATAAGACTCGATGATTTTTCCCTTGCTATCTATGATTATTTATAGCTTTATGATATCCAAAACCCTAACTTAACCACTTTATTTATCAACCATGAGGCATTTATAACTAATTTTGGTCCCTTTTCTACAATGCAGGTCAACTACTTACAATTATTATTAATGTGGATAACCACTTACGAGCTTCGTTGACTGAAGTAACTAACTATGATTCTGACTAGGCCCCTTGGGCTTATTAAGTAAAAAAAAGGGGTCAGGGTTACACCCTAACACGCCTGCCCACATCAAAAGAAGCCTTGTTATCAAGGTTGTAGCTATGGAAACTACTGAAGAATAGTGGTTGTTTCCCATGTCACATCTTTTGGAGAGGTGTTTTTCCACTAGATGAGGATTTCATTGATCATGCAGCCATAGAGATTTCTTTCATGAGTATCGATGACCTGTCCGGTTGGAGACAAAGTTGGACTTCCTCATCCAATTCTGTAAGACTTTCTTTAACTCGTAAATTGTTCCCCAAAGCTTTCTTGAGGTAAGATACATGGAATATTGGGTGGTTTTTTAATTATTTGACAAGGACATTTGGTAAGCAACTGCACCTATACACTGAAGTACTTGATAAGGCCCAAAGAATCTTGGTTCTATTTTCTCTCAACCTTTTTCTTTGAGAGAGGAAATATTATAAGTTTGGAGTCATGCAAACACCTGGTTACCAACTTGAAATGGTTTCTCAAAATGATGTTGGTCAGCATGTTTCTTCATTTATTCTGATCTTGATGCAGATTATATTTGAGATGAGCAATCATGGTGGCTGATTTCTTCAAGAGTTGATCAACTTCCTGTACTTTGGAACATCTAGCCATACAAGAAGCTGGTGAAGGTGGGAGTTGGCCATACACTGCCTTATATGGCATCATTTTTGTGTCTTCGTGATAGTTAGTATTATATCACGATTCAGCTAAAGGAATCCATTGTACCCATTAATGTTTCTTGTCTATAGTGAAGCACCCGAGATAGCTCTCCAAACGTTTTTTGTCTGCTTCTCTTTGACCATCAGTTTGGGGATAATAAGTGGTACTTAGTTGGTGTTGCATGCCCTGTAGCCTAAAGTTTTCCTGCAAAATTTTTTTGGTGGAAGTGGAGTCTCGATCAGACACAATGGAAGTCGGCATGCCATGTAGTTTGAAGATTCTATCCGTGAAAACTTGAGCACCAATGTTGGGGTAAATGGGTGTGGTAGCACAAAAAAATAAGCATATTTTGAAAGTGTGTCAATAACCACCATAACGAGTAATTGATTTCTTGAATTTTGGAGGCCTATAATGAAATCCATGGAAACATCTATCCAGACAGAAGTAGGGAGTGGAAATGGTTGTAAGGTTCCTAGTAGCTTGGTCATTTCCCCTTTGTTACGCTAGCATACATCACATTTAGTTACAAAATTAAGAGTGTGGTTCTTGATGCAGGTCAAAAAGAAAGACCATATTTCTCATGCATAAGTCTTCTAAAAGCCTAAATGTCCTATGACTGAAGAGGAGTGCAACTCTTCTAATATGTGGGTTTTGATGATGGAGGTCGGGAATAGCACTACCCGATCCTTGTAGCGAAAAACCTCATGCTTCCACTAGTAGACCACTAAGGATTTAGGATCTTTTATTAATCTATTAACGAGCTTAGACAGAGAGGTGTGGGAGAACCTTTCATGACAGGCCTCTTCAATCTAATTGTGTGTGGGTAGAGAAAGGGATAAAAGGCTATCCTCATCCTCAAATTTGCATGATAAGGCATCAACCACTAGATTGTCATGTTCCTTCTTGTAAATTATCTTATAATCATACCCCAACATTTTCACAAGCCATTTATTTTGTTGTGGCAATAATAGATACTACTGGAGGAAATATTTTAGGTTATGATGGTCAGTGCGGATTTGGAAATGATGCCCCAATAAGTATGGTCACCACGTGTCTACTGCATGTAATATGGGCATCATTTCTTTCTGATATGTAGAGTGACCCATATGATTTACACTGAGTTTTTGACTCTTGAAAGCCATTGGTCTACCATCCTGTATTAATATTGAACCAATGCTTATACCTCAAGCATCATATTCAATAACCAAAGGTTTTGTGAAGTTTGGTAGGGCCAATACTGGAGTGGAGAACATGGCCTTTTTTAGAGTAAAAAGGGCCTAATGAGATATGGTAATCGAAAGAAGCACATTTTTCTTGAGAAGATTAGTGAGGTACCAAGAAATGTGTCCATAACTATGGAAAAAATTGTGGTAGTAGCCTGTGAGTCCTAATAATCCCCTGAAACTCTTGAAGGCTTTTGGTTGGAGCCAGTCTTGCATTGCTTGAATCTTTTTTGAATCAATCCTTACTCCTTCATGACCCACAATGTGTCCCAAATATTCTACTTCTTTCATGCCAAAGGAACACTTGGATAGTTTGACAAATATTTTATGATCTTGGAGTAGTTGCAACAACTTGTCAACATTCTCAAGGTGAGTGTCCCATGTTATGAAATACATGAGAATATCATAAAAAAAAGACCAGGACAAATTTTGTGAGATACGGTTTGAAAAGGTGGTTCATGAGGCTCTGAAATGTGGATGGGGCACTACAAAGACCAAATGAAATAACCAAGAATTTATAATGGCCTTCCTGAGTTCAGAAGGTTTCCTTGGGTATGTGTACTTCCTTCATTTGTATTTGGTGAGATCCCAAAAGGGAGGTCCAACTTGGTAGAAAAATTGGCACAATCCAGTTCATCAAGGAGATCATCAACTAAAGCGATAGGAAATTTGTCCTTGATGGTGAGCCTATTAAGGGCCCTAAATTCTGGAAACATGCGCCATTCATCATATTTCTTTTGAACCATGACAACGAGATATGAATAAGGGCAAGTGTTGTGTTAAATAACACCACCTTTGAGGAGTACATCTGGAAATCTTATAAAGGGAAGGATTTAATAATATTATATATATTATATTATTTAAAATATATAATATTTAAAGTTACTATTGTAATTTTTTTATTATAAAGAAAGAAGCAAGAGAGGGTAGTTTGGCAACTGTTTGAGAAGTTAGTTTTTTATAATTGATTGAATAGTTAGTCAGTTGGGAAAAAATGGGAAAAATCTCATGGTAGGGGTTTAGAGGTTCAGATTCTAGTCTTCATGACTATGTATTGTAATAAAAAATACTTTTGAAGCCTGAATAAGGTATTTTAATTTGATTCCAGTTATGGGAAATTGCAACAACTATTTTTCCTCTCATGTTTTAGTATTCATCCATGTCTTTTCTTCTCCTGGATAGTGTAAGATGTAGATAGTGCTTCAATTTAATTTTTAATGAATTTACTTAATTGTACTCATGATAATTAATATTGAAGCCCTTAGTGGGCGCTCCACATCAAGGAACCTCATTAACATTTTCTTAATATTACATTATTCTTTCAATAGTAGTCAAAATTCATATTCTTAAGTTCCTAATTTGGACTCTATTTTCTATTCTTCTTCAACCCACTCCTCTAGTCTAGCATTCTACAACTCTCGGAGTCTATGGACATTCTGATTTGGAAGACTAGGGTTTCAGACCTAAAAATTTTAGTTACAGACCTTCATGGAATGTAATTCCAACAACTAATTTTAATTATTTTATCCAATTTCAAAACGTCTCGGGCATAGGTTTCCCGACAACCAAGAACTATCTTTCGAGTGTTACAACACTTTCTGTTACACAATAATTTGTCACCGTTTGCCACCGTCCCTTTTACCCCTCTCCCGCATCTTGGAAGACACATTTTGGGACTTTTGAGAAGTGACAAGACTTGAAACCACTTGCATTATTCACCTCTAAACATGAGATTCATATGCCCTTAAGACATCTCCTGCTCATTGCCCTTAAAAACATCCCTTTTTGCATTAGCGCTGGTGTCCTGTGTTATGCCCGCGCCAATGGGGAAAATCCTATTGAAGAGGTGCGCCATTAGCGCTCTGTCCAAGAGTCACAATCGCACCAACCATTTTGGGCAAAGTTTTGAACTAATCAAACCTCCGAAGGTTCTATCCAACTCATTCACCAAACTGACTCCAAGTTAAGTGAGGATGGTTTGGCTTCGAATCTCCTTGGATGGAAAGTAGTTTGCCACCATTCCATGGAAGTTTCCAAGTGATGAAGCCAAATCCATTATTGTGGGGGATTGTGACCTTATCTCTTCCTTTTCCTCTATAAAAGCTTGTTCCCATGGCTTGAGCAAGCTAGTTCGAGTTCTAGTTCTGGTTCTAATAGCTTTGACTCTTGTGGCAATACTTGTGCTGAAAGGAAGATATCAAAAGGTTGGAGTTGCAAGAAGCCTTCTTGTATCCATAAGGCTTTCCCTAAGTAAGGAGACTTTGTCACTAAAGAGAGAGAGAGCTTGTCCCTCACCCCTTCAAGCTTTTGCAAGACTTGTGTAGCTGAGCACCCAGCCAAAGGAGGACTTGACGTCAGGACGTTGGTTGTATTCTCCTTTGTTGAATTATTGATAATAGATGACTATCGTTATGGTTCCATTCTCGTTGTACTTGTAATGGTTGATGTTGAATTATATCCTTCCTGACTGATGTATAATTGCATATATTAGATTTTACGCTTGTGTTTGTGTTGTTCTCTTTGGTGTGCAGGTGTCCATTCACGTGGATAGTGGAGGATCGTGACCGGCCAAGGCAAAGGAACGTGGGCGACGTCTCTTCTACAAACTAAAGCGTTGAATCTCAAGTAGGTCTTCATCACCTACCTTTTATTTGCAATTAGGAACTTGCGTGATAGCATTGTTTGATTGTTGCTAGACCCGTTCTGGGCTAGTAGGGATCGCCTCTATCCGTAGAGGGGATTTACCTCTCCAACAATTTGGCGACTCCACTGGGGAGTTTTAGCTTGTTGTTTGATTTGTAAACTTAGACGGAGTCTGAAACACGGCCAGATAGCCTTCGAAACACTATTGCTTTGCAGTAGTGAAGTAGATCAAAGCCGCTTCAGTCAATCTCCGGTTTGGTTTACGGACTGAACAATTTGGAGTTTGTCTTGCCGCTTTGGTTTTCTCTTGTTTGCTTGTTTGGATAAGCTTTTGGAATTGAATTTCTTGCTGCCTCTTGCTTCCTGGCTTGCCTAGATACTGTGACCCAAGCCCTGGACTCCGTATTTTTCTTTTGAAATTGGCAAACTTTGTTAGCGCGGTTTTTCCTTTCACAGTCGCGCTAGTGGCCCTTGTTGTAACTGAAAACCCGCGCCAATCCCTGTTTAGCGCGAGTTGCAGCCTGACAGTCGCGCCAGGCCTCTTAGCTTTTTAATCCACTCGTTTGCCTACTTTCTGAGCTTGGATTTGCATTTTTCCACGTCTTTTTCAATTACTGGAGTGTGTTTGATCCCTGTTTGACTGGTTCTCAACCTTTGTCCTTCGGGTGTTTGCCTCTTTCCATCGATTTCACACCTCAACCCTAGGGCATCTAGTGGCCGTGTGTGTCGAGCCTTCCGTGGGATTTTTGGGTTCTTTGATTGTCCAGTTAACTTTGTGATTGCTTTTCGCACTTGTTCAGTGATTGTTGAAGTGTTTTTGATTGATTTCCGAGTGACTTGCTCTTTCTTGCTTGGATTTCATTCTAGCCTTGTTTGAGCTTAGATCACATAGCTCGTACAAGCCTTTGTTTTCCTTTCGATTTGGAGAACTGTTTTAGGGTCTTGGGATCTCATTGTGTCTTCATTGAGTGAATTTTCCTCTTTGCTAGTGTTATTATCTTTCAAAATTCATTCTAGTGCATTGTGCCTTTGAAAAAAAAATTCAAATAATCTCTTTTGCGTTCAATAGTTAATGGAATAGAACTTTTCGTTATTTGTATTATTGAAAAGAAAAAGTTTTATTTATTTGCCATTAGCTGCATTAGGGTGTTTGATTGATTGTGCTCATTTTGTTTGATTGAAAACTCTTAACCTCTCATAGTTAGTATTCATCGAACGAAATGGTATTCTTTGGCATATAGCTTGCATCTAGGCAATTGTGAAAGATCACATATGGTAGGACTTGAAATCGAAACTTAACTAAAGATCAACCATAAAATAAACCGAATCAACTTAAAAATGCATTGGAACATAATGCAAACATTCTAGAGGTCTAGGCTAGAGACGTGCTCCGGCGTTGTTAAACCTAGTCACTTTTGTTCTCACATTAAGGTTGGGTGATTCCTCCTGGTGTGGTTCGATTGTGGTCTAGTACAGACTTGCGCTCCCACGTACCATCATGTATATATGGGGAGACTCCACTAGGTTTGCATCCTTGATCCATAGGAAGCCGTGCCTGCCGCCTTACAAGCCGTAACGCACCGAACACAGCATTCGGGAAGATTGACTACAGTACGGAAAGTCCTTGGTTTTCATACGATCGCCAAGGTGTATAAGCAGTTTTACGGATTGTCTGGTAAACCCCTTGCCTAGTTTCTCCAGGGCAGTCACTTTTTGATCCTTTTCAGACTCTGTAAAAGAAAAGGCTCTATTGAGCATTTGTCACTTCAGGCTCTTAAAACATTCGAAGGCGACTAGAGTCACCTTTTGTCCTTTTCTCGACTCTTAAAACATGAAAAGGTCAAGTTGTGTCCTAATGTCATAAAATTTATTCGGCCACGATAACATTTACCTTGGTAGATCTTGTTTGCGTTTAGTTTTGAGTAGGGTCTCTTACCGTTAGTTTGCTTAGGGTCTTTGTTTGATCATCCTGGCGGATCCATCGACTCCGTCTCCTGTCCCAAGTGACCAAGGGTCTCCATCTTCTGTTTCCCCTGAGATGCCGGTTTGTGACGCTCTTCCCATTGTTTCGAGCATCCAACCGTTGAACTCTCGAGCTCCAGAGGACGAGCTTTATGACTTGTTTTGGAACCCTGTTTGGGAACCCTCTGAAGAGGAATTTCCCACCACTCCTGTCGGTGTCGCATCTCCGATGGCTTCTTCCGATATGGAGGATACATCTCCTGTGTCGAGTGGGATGCCCATTATGTCGAGTATTGATACTCCCATTTCGGCTACATCCCCAATCATCTCTACGCCCTACACCGTTACACCTCTCGGTTTCACGGTGCCGGCGCGCTATAGATCATTGAGGGATGCTATGAACAACGCGGCTTCCTCTTCTATGTGGGATCAAAACATCGTCCCTACCACATGACCGTTTGTTTCCCAAGTTCACCATACTACTGTTACAGCAGTCCCAACTAATCCGACCGTTTGTGTCGCGTCGTCAACTCCAGTTGTTAGTGCCGTTACAGCATCTTCTGCTGTCACTTCTGCTGCAGGCCCATCTCGAGGTCCGGCACAAAGTGGTCAATCAACACATACTGCTACAGTTGTGCCCCCGCAAGTGGTGCTCCTCCTGCTTCCGATCATATGACGACAGAGGAGGCATATTTTCAGTACTTGCGTAATGTCCAGAACCCAGGTGGGCAAGGCCCCTATTATGATCCTGAGAATCATTATTTGTATAGCTCCTTGCCTGAAGAGCCTTACGTCGAGGCTTCCGTTCCATTGAGCGTGGCTTGGGGTGCTACCGGATATGGTGGCGGCCAATACCATCAGGGTCAAGGACAACCATCCCAAGGACCACCCTACCAGGGTCAACAGCCTTATTCGCAGCTTAATCATGGGCAGCAGTATAACGGCCAGAATTACCCAGGTCAACAAGGAGGCCCGGAAGGACAACCCTATCAGGGACAACCTTTGGCCTCTAGTGGTCCGTCTTTCACATACCTTGGGCAACCTTCTGGAAACCTGGGAGAACCCAATGCTCAACAAGGACAACCCGGGACCCAACAAGGCTACCCTTCGGGGCAACCATATGGGAACCAGGGACAACCTTATGGTCAGCAAGGTCAACCCGGAAACCAGCAAGGCAACCCTTCTGGGAAAGGGGGCCAGCCTTACGCACAACAAGGCTAGCCTACCGCTCAGCAACCATCTAGTCTCCAAGGACAATCCTCGGTTGCGCAAGGGCAACCCCTCGCTCAGCAAGCACGACCTTCTGGGCGAACGGGACCGTCTCAGATCCGACCAGGACAACCTTCTGGCCAGACGGCCCAGCATGCAGGAAGGTACCAATCCCGGCCTCCTCATTCAGGTGGGTATCAATCCCAGCATCCGTATTCAGGTGGGTATCAATCCCAGCCTCCTTATTCAGGCGGGTATCAATCCCAGCCTCCTTATTCAGGTGGGTATCAATCCCAGCCTCCGTATTCAGGTGGGTATCAATCCCAG
>APFE030943285.1:92631-110666 GCA_000404065.3 Pinus taeda | reverse complement strand
TGTTTGTGTCGTTCTCTTTGTGTGCAGGTGTCCATTCATGAGGATAGTGGAGGATTGTGACCGGCCAAGGCAAAGGAGCGTGGGCGACGTCTCTTCTACAAACAAAAGCGTTGGAACCCAAGTAGGTCTTCATCACCTACCTTTTATTTGCAATTATGGACTTGCGTGATAGCATTGTTTGATTGTTGCTAGACCCATTCTGGGCTAGTAGGGATCGCCTCTATCCATAGAGGGGATTTACCTCTTAGACACTTGGCATTAAATGATAGGATTTGTATAAGTTTCAAGTGTAATTAGTTATGTGCATGTGTGATTTCACCATTAAAAAGTACCTTTGTTCGTCACGATACCCAAATAGTACCTATACAAATTACAAGCCAATAAAGAATAATTCCTTCACACACACATACATAGGTTGACTTCGGAATAATTACACAACCATATGTTGAGAAGAAATAAATGTAACCTTAAACAACAAAGTGGTGCATACAAATATCATCTATATGTGCTTTAATAAGAGAGATCATGGAACATATAGATATATCCTAACTTAGGCATGGGCATGAAGAGATATTTTTGTAGGTAAGGGGTAGTAGCATGGAATGGTAATCCCCATCAATTATAAGGAGTTGAGTAATGCTAAAAACAAAGTTTATGAGTTAAACTAATAGAAGGGGAATGATTCTGAATATCTTAACAAGTATCATATCTACAATATATTTATAAAATAAATAAATGGAAGGGGTGTTGTTGAGATATTACATAATAAAAAAAAAACAAACAAACAAACAAAAACAAAAACAAAAACAAAGCAAAACAAACAAAAACAAAAACAAAAACAAAAAAACAAAAAAACAAAAAACGAAAAAAAACAAAAAAAAAATTGAGATGTGTTTGTGGGTATGTGACAACTTCATGATTCGACTATATGTTTTGAATCTAGAGTTTGTAGGCTAAGAAAAAAAATCTTGTGCCTATTAATGATAAACATCATAGAAGAAGGGAAGAGTAAGGACCCTAAAGGAATTGATTAAAGAAATAAGCATGCATCGTTGTGTTTTCTAGAAGAATCTTGTTTTACTTTTGCATCCTAGATAGAAGCATGTGATAGTAGCATATTCAAAGCCTACTTGATTGAATTGCTTATCAACTAGTCTTTCAAGAATGAGAAATTTGGGACCATTTTTCATAATGTTCATCCATACATGTTCTAACATTATGTTAGAGGTAGAATTTTGCTAGGATAGTAAGAACCAACATTTTGGGAGGTTCTTGAAAGCATTATGACAAGGATTAGTATATATTCCATATTTTACAGAAACAATACTCTTAAAAGGATGAAGGAATGTAATTGGTCAAATTTAAAGTCTCATTGTGGAAAACATATAGCTCGATGATAGTGTGAAAGATTAAGAATGCATATTTAAAGTAAATTTTGGTAGGATTCATATAATCCTATAAGAAAAATTGCTCATAAATCATGCATGGTGAATCTTTATTTTGGTTATATGATTCCTAATAGGATGAATTTGATTTACTTTAGAATGGGTGGAATATTCATACTTTCTCACAAGCATAATAATCAACATCGTATATAATCTCCGAAAGAAAATGGTAACTTGGTAATCAAGTTCGATCCTTGGGCACTTTGATACATGAAGGAAGATTCATGTGGGGATGGATATTGAGGATGTGGATGATGAGAGTGTTGTCACAATGAGTTAAGTTTGATGTATATAATTATTATTGGTTATCTATTAAACTTATTGTTTTTCTACCGAGAAGGATGTTGCATGAACATATGATGATAGTTGAGGCAAGTTCAACTATATGAGAGGAATGTATGAAGAATGTTGAGGGAAGCTCAATATATGGTACTTGGAAATTGTGATGTTAATATGTGCTCATATTTGGATTGAAAGGTAGGAGGATTAGAATATAACCTAAATGCCAAAGGAGATCACTTTCATGAGAAAGCTATGATTAAATTAAAGTGAGTAAAATATCAATATAATGCCTTCATTAATGATGACAAGATGAAAGTGTTGTGCAAGATTTATGACTTGGAACTTATAAAAATATTAAGGGAATAATATGGCTCTATAGTACCAAGAAGGAAGCAGACTCAATACAATGAGATGCGAAAGAAAGTAGAGCCATGTTTTGGCTAAAATTTTTGTGAGGACAAGCTAAAGAGCTTATGGATATGATGACTTCCCAATTAGAAAGGAAGTCATGAATCTCCTCAAATAGTCTGAGAAAGGATCTATTCTCATGTTAAAAGGAAAATAGGGATATCCTCTCTCGTTGAGTGAATATGATGTTGGACATCACATCTGCACTGTTTTCTTCATGTGTCGTGCACTTGACCAGTACTAATAGTTGTAAGTCTAACACATGACCTTAAATAAAGATTGGTGGAGGATATAACATCCAAGAAAAGAAGGGGTCTGGCAGTCTTTAATGATAGGATAAGTGTCCAACAAAAGAGTGGCCAAAGAGGTCCAATATTCTTTGAGGATTGAGGATTGGAAATCCAAGATAAGAGTAGTCTTGAAAGGACATACCTTGTAGACATATGGATGAGGTATGTGTGTTGTAGAGGTAGTGAAGTATCACACGTATAGCCTCCCATCATAATTCTCTTGAAAAGAGTAGAGCTTATACAGTTAGGCCTCAAATATATTTTTGGTTGATCATAATGTTGATGCTTATAGTTAGCTTATCAATTTGATTCTTCTTAAGAGAAATTTTCAAATGGAGTATTGTCCTTATACTAGTTGGAAAATTATGAATACCTCACTAGTTAAGTAGGAGTGTTGAAGAATGTCACTAGCATCGGTATTCATAACTGTCATTTGGATCATGTCTTGATGTAATTTCTATGTGTCTATCAAAAGAATAAAGATTTTTTTTTTTGTAAGACAAGGGTTTCATTCTTAAGTAATTTTTTCATTAGGTCAAGCATCCATTGAATGCTGCTAAGCTTTGTCATGAATTAACAATCCTTTTCATACTATAAAAGACCCTTTCGTGCATTTGTATCAACGATATAAAAAATAATTTGAACTAGAAAGGTTTAGAAGGCTCCTAGGACCAAGAAGGCTCCTAATACTAAGCTGTCTAGCCAAGGAAATGTTGTCCTAGAGAGGGATAATGGATCCTCTTGGAAAGGCTATATAAAGATGGATCTTTGACCTATTGCAACACACTTCAAGCATACATCTTTGGCTCCAATCTGCAATTGCGGAGGAGTGTGAATGTCCTAGAAATGAAAGTAGAAGGCTAATGAAGGAAGGAATAATCACCTAAAGGAATATCAAAAGTTTGAAATCTTTCTTCAGCCTTTTAAACATTCGAGTACCCTAGGGTTTTTAGGGTTACATCAGGTATTAAATTGCAGAGGATGTTTCATACTATTTAAGGATGGAAAGTTACAAGAGCCATTATCTTTAAGGAATGTTGCTTCACTGTCCTTGGAAGAGAATTGTATTGTTTTGTAGGAGGAATATTGGTTGGTTGGTTTGGCTCTTGGTGGTAGGCCTAATCTAGGTTTTTGTTCATGGAAGCATCCTTTTATTTGATTTTATAAGAAGAGAATTTATTTCTCAGATTTCCCCATGAAGAGGTTTGGCCATGGTTTGGAGCCTATATCTTGTGTTCATATTTCAATTATTGTGATACTCATAGATTTGGCATTTATTTTATGAGAATACCATAAGCATAATAATGAAGAGAGTTCATAATATCACAAATAAGTGTCAAGTAAGGAAAAATGAAATTAACATGTTGCCTAGTCTATTTTCCATCATAAGGCCACTAATTTTCGGTTATATGCTACTTTGGGAAAGTTTTTTCCATCCATTTTTTTTTGTGCACATGACTTTGAGAGCCGCAAGTTTGATCAATAAAGATGGGAAACTTTCTTTGAATAAAATATTTCATATTACTATTTTCATGTGTTCAATGTGTCTTAACTAGTGAAATGGACCTAGTGAAAGAATGACACAACCTCGATTATCAGCTTGCCATTTTAGAAGTTGCAAGAAGACTTATTGGAAAAATATTAGTAGTGCATAAGGATTATTGAGCGATGTTAATCCTAGAGCACCTAAATCTTTCATGATATCACTTTGAGTGAGAGTTCTTTTGGTGACCAACAAATCACAAGATTTCTCTATAATATTCAATATCATTGACCTTGTAATCCAATATTGTTGTCATATTTCAATCCTGTAAATGACACAGTGTAGCAAATATAGATTGCTACCATAGCTTGGGAGAAGAACCAAATCTACAATCTCCATAAAAATAGATGTTCTCAATCTAAAAGAGGTAACATGGATTCTCTACCTTTAGAGAAATTTAATGGCATCAATTTTCATACATGGAAACTTAAAGTTCAAATGCACATTATGAATAGGGGTTTGTCGAGTATAGTAAAAGGAATGAAAAAACATCTTTCTAATCCCAAGCTCTTAGTTGAATGGAAAAAGAGAGAAGACGAGTATAAGGCTATAATTGAATTGGGTCTTTCAAAAAATCAACTGCATTTGATTTGTTTGGAAAAATAGTCTAATGAAATTTGGAAGCAATCGAGTAAACTATTTGGGAAAAAGGATATGAACGCAAATTTATCTTTAAAACTCCAATTCTTTAGTCTCAAAATGCATGGTGAGACACCTCTCTCTAATCATATAAATGAGTTAATGTTTATCTTTATGAAATTAGCTGAAATTGATGCCAAGGTAGACACAGATGATGATAAATTAATTCTATTAAATATTCTATCTCCTAGGGATAAAAACATTGTATTAACGTTAAGGAAAATGTCCTCTCAATCATTAGAGGGAATGATAGCATCACTTTTAGCTAAGGAACAAAGGTAAAATCCAAAATTTTGAGATGTTAGTGGTCAGCAATAGCTTGCACTATTTTTTAAAGGAAGCATGAGAAAAACCAAGGGTTCAACATAATGCTTCTATTGTCACAAAAATTGGCATACAACATCGAATTGTAGAAATCGTGCAAGGGATCTTTTGAATGGAAAATAAATTGAAAACATAACCAACCTAGATGACTTCTCAAAATCATATAGTGATGAGGGGTCACTAGAACCACCTCTCAAACTGTTCTAAAGGAAAAGGGACTTAATTTTTTTGTTGTGTGTATTTGTTCATGTGTCCAAGTTTGTAGTGTGAGTTGAAGTTGTAGTATGATATTATGTTGTATAAAAATAAAATGATGTATAACCATAAAGAATAAACCAACTATTGAACAAACTAATATGACTCGTCATGCTCTGGGAGCATTATTCATAAGTAGTTCTTAATAAGGTCAAGTTGTTGTGACCCATCGTACTCCAGGAGCATCAGTGCATGCTATTTCATACAAGGAGAAGTTGTAGAATTGTATGTTGAAGACATTTATAACCATAATGTTATCTTAGATAACTAATGAAGGTTGTGGAGGCTTGTGGATTCAACATGTTAGGTTCCTATACCACTAGGATTCATAATTTATGAATGGCTAAGATTAAACCTGTAATATGTACATACCTTTGCTTTCTCAAATGTTTTCCATATTCAAAAAATCAAAAAATTAAAAAATGTAAAGATGGTATGTCATAAAATAAAAATCAAAGGACAAAAAGAGTAAAAAGATAAAAAAAAGAGATGAAAAATGAACCCCAAGAAAAAACAAAAAGACCATGAAAGTGTGCAAGTCCAAATGCCACTGCTATTTACTTTTTTGCACAATAATTATTGTGTGCAACTTGTTATTTATGCCACAATTCATGATAACAAAACAGTTTAATCTTGGTTATTCCATGTTTTGAATTTCATGCTTAGAGATAGAGAATAAAATTTGACCAAACTATTTAATCTTGGCAGATAAGTAGATAGGTAGAGTAAATTAAAGGAGCTCAACAGTTTAATCTGAGCCCTTAGATGTAATAAGGATGGACTTACATAGTTTTATTGTAAAAGAAAAGAAAAATGTTTTGATAAGGGTTTGCTAGTTTAAATGCACCCTAATAAAGAGTAGAAAAAATGGTAGGATGAGTAGATGGGTAAGTAGTTGCATGATTGTAGAATTATGATGATCTTTTAGATAAAAGCATGTTGATTACCTTCATCATCAAGTTGCTAAATTATGGATGATAATTGAGCATTTACACAAAGTTAAGTGATTAATTTCCCCATTCATTTTACCTTTAATTTTACTAATTTACCATAAGCAAAGTCAAAAGTACCTAAAACCTTAAGTTAAAGGGGCTCAGAGCATTTCTCTGACTTCTGAAGGGACTGGACCCTCGACCCAATAACATATAGAGTCTAAGTAATAAAGCCCCCTCACCAACATTCACCTCCTCCATAATTCACTCATTTCCCCTAAAAAAATCCCTTTTCCTATGATAAAAGCACTATTTGCCTAGCGAAAGCAATTACCTCCATACAAAACCCCTTTTTTTCCACAAAAACCCACAAATGTGCATTTTAGCCTAAGTTATAATGTGTAATGTAAAATGCAAATAAACTTAAAAACCATTATACTTAGCACATTTTGTTTTCCGCTCTCATTTCATATTTACTTCTAACATTATTTATTAATTCTCCAAAAAATACCCCTTTCATGTATATTTTATTAAAACCCATATGATAATATCCCGCTGCAGGTTTGAAATATAAGCCTTATTAATAAACATTATTAAATGGATTAATTAGTCGATTAGCGGCCAATTAACAACCATAACCCTCTGCTGAATAAAAAAGGGTTAATTAATCAATCAGTGATTAATTAATAACCTGTTCCACCAATCAAATCACCCTCGACGTCATTAAAGCCTTCCTAATCCACAATTAATTAATCATTCCACTCATTAAAACCGCGTCGGGTCCCTCCGTTAAATATGCGATCAAATCATCGCCCCGATCACCATGCGATCTGATGCCTTCAAATCCGATGGTCAACACTCATATCGGGTGGCCTTCGAAGGCCGACCTTTACCTGCCCAATGTGAGTGGTTTCACTGTTCACCCCGCCGCTACATTGCACCCAATCAATGGCATCAAGCGGTCTCCCCCCAAAACCACTTATCCCAAAAAGCGGTGTGATGGATTCCGCTTCCCACCTTTGCTACATGCCAAAACATCACATCCCCAGATGGTGCAAACTATCATTTTCCCATGTACCCGCCAAAGTCATTGACTTTACACATAAAACCAAAAAACTTATAGTTTTTCATTTTATCATGAAAAATAAAATTTTGACTTCCATGCAAAACATAGAGTACGTTCAAACCATCAACCTACTATAAATCGTCTACTAACTGACTGAAATTCTCAACCACCTTTCAACTGTGTGCGGTTCCTGCAAATAGTGCATAGTCACCATTACTTCGTTCAATAGCCGAAATAGGTATTTACCCCAATTTCACTAAAAATCATATTTTCTTGCCAAACCTGAACTAAATTGCTTTGAATACTAAGTAATTTAGTGAAATAAGTTGCCTAGGGACTTTGAAATACCTGAATTAGTCCAGCTTTTCCCAAAATTCTCTGAAACCCTTTGCCCCCATCCCTTAATCCACAAGAACCAAGGATGGATGCCCCAATTGCTTTGAATTTCATGCCTATTATGACTCCCCACAGGGATTTAGACCATCTACCACTAATTGATAAATATTTCCAGATTAAAGATACCTCTATCTCAGAGGCCCCTGTGAAAGTATCCTGTAGGTATAGAGACCAGTACCTCAATCATGTAGACAATATAGGGCTTTGGGAGTCAGGATTACCTAAATACCAATTCCCCATAGTTCACATCTTCCCAGAGATTTTACATTACTGCCACATGAACTATGATCCCAACCAAAGAGCAGTAAGAACCCCTAACCACTCTGTATTTTTCACTATCACTGCTAAGTCCATAAATGAAATGCTACAATTACAACCAAGCCAAAGGTTGACTCCTCTTTCTATTGGGGATTTGTTGAACAGATGCCTTACACTCACCTCAATTTACCTTGCTCGGTTATACCAGAACTTCATCAGGGAAGAAAAATACACTGCAAAAAACTCTCCCCCTTATTTATGGACTATATTCTCTCACCTTAGCCAAGACATCATAGACATGATATCCAATGTGTTAGGTTATACTACAAGTGAGTTTGTTGATGAAATCATTATATCCTTTATGTCCATCTACTCTCTTGGCCAACCACCAGCCATCATGTTTGACTATGCTAAGTTCATTGCTGATGAAATGCATGATCAGTTCATGAGGTTGGAAAATGAAAGAGTATTTAAATATTATTTAGTTCTATATCATTTGTTTTTGTATTATCAAGCTGATAAATTTCCAATCGCCCTCCAATAGCTTGATACCAAAGGAATCCCTAGATCAGTGGTCTTCTGGACTGTGTTGACCCGCCAATTTGACTCTCAATATTATTATACTGACTTCATAGACCTTTTTGTACACACAGTGGAAACTATGTTGCTAGGAAGTCCTCCACCCAGAATCAGTGCAGACATCAGGAGGGTCCTTCCATTATCCAAACAGTATAAAGTGGGGGATTGGTACTTGTACCAAAACCACACTGAAACTAGAATCTATGGATGTGAGTTGCCTCCCTATAAGCTACCTAGATACCTCCCTATGAGATTATTTGCCCTAGAGTACTACAGACAAATTATCAATTTATATGAGGTGCATTTTGTGGAATCCAGGAAAAAGGCTCAACTTAGGATAAAAGATCAGCTTGGTCCTTTCATATGTAACAATAGAGAAGTAGGAAAAGTAGCAGAGGAAATCCTCCAAAAACTGATGTTAAAACAAAGTTTCATCTCGAGATATGATCCTTATGACTTCATTTGCAATAGGAGATAGAAGAATAAATTATCTCCTTATATCCACCATAGAATCCCTTAAATTGAACAACATGAAAATCAGTTTGAATGGTTGGAAAACACTTTGATAGACTGGGATAGTACAAAAAGTGATGTCAACAATGTATTGATTAATTTAGATAGAAGACTTGATGATGATTCATTTGTACATGTGCCAGAAGAAAGTCAATCACAAAGATACACTAAACAAACAACAGAGCAACCAGGCCCATTGGAGCATCAACCTTCAGAGCAACCAGAAGCATCAAAACACTCAGAGGGAACAGAGCTACCAGAGGAATCTGAACATCCTGAGATTTCAGAAGAGCTTGCTCCACCAAAGAAAATCATGAGAAATCCTCCCATTTTGCAGAATCCTCTAAGTGAGGAGAGAAATATAAAAAGAGATAGAGAGGAGGCCACCCCTTCTAGTAGGCTTGTTTCCCAAACCTATGTCAAGAGGAAAATTTTGAACCCATTTTCAGAGTAGGAGTATATCGAGGAGACAGTAGGAATTGAAGGAGTAGAAAGTAGACATACCACTCCTTCAGGAGGTACACAAGAACCTTCCACCTCATAGACTTTAATGCTATAAAGGCAACAGAGTGTGGATGTGTCCTCCTTCAGGGATCCTACTGGTCAGAGCCAAGATATCAAAGAGAAATACAAGTAAATCAAAGCAAGGAATGAAAGGCTAAAGGTGCAAAGTTATGCACATAACTTGAAAATGGCTCCAACAAACCAAACAAGGCTAATTTCAGCCTTTGACATAAAAGAAGGGAAAATGCAAATGAGTTTTTTGAATCCAACCACACAGCAACCCAAATCAATGGCAGATTATCTTAAAACATATTTTGAGGTATTGGCAAAGGATATCCATCCTATTGACCAAATTGAGTTACATAAGCAAACTGGTGAAATGGTTTACTCAACATTGACTAGCAAGGTAATCATAGCCCACTAGCTCCAGAATTCATTGAACAACATATCAACACAATTCCAGTTGGAGAAGGCCTCTTCATAGGCCAAGGACACCAGAATAAGGTCCTTAGAGGACTTGGTCATAGAGCTGGTACATGATCCCAAAGATGTGAAAGCTGCAAAGAAACTTATCAAAAAGAAAAATGATGCTATAGCTGCACTGAAGAAGAAGCTGAAGAAGGAGGAAGAGCTTATGGACTTAGTCCTAAAGCTTAATGATTAATTGAAAGAAGAAAAAAATGAGCTAGACAACTTGATACAGTCTAAATAGAGTGATTTGTCCACCACTCCTTAGACTGCAATTCCTATAGTCTCCACAACAGTTCCCTCCACCTTGGTTGCTGCCTTAGCACCCACACTTCCACCAGCTACAGCTTTGCCAGTAACAAGTACATCAAAAGACACAGGGGGACCTACAAACACAGGTACTTCCATAAAACAAAAAACTGAATTGGTAAAAGCCATGGAAGAAATGAGCATCTAGGCCACTGAGCTAAAGAAACGTAGAGAACAAGAGTCGAGTTTAGAAACCAATTGTAAACATGCACAAATACAATAGAAAGAAGATGCTCAGAAGAACCAAAGGATGGTATAAGGAATAAAAGTCCTTGAAAAGGAGTTAAGATTACAAGAACCATTGGGAGACATGAAAGAAATTTTTTGGGCCAACATCATTGATTCCATCAATGATGTTTGGCCTTCTATTCAGATTATTTTTTAACTGGCTGAATTAGTTAAACTGGCCACAGAAACAATCCATAAGACAGTGGAAGAATTGGGAGATAAACTTGAAGAAGCCAATCAATTGATCACATTTTTGAACAGAAGAAATAGGTACCAACTAGATGAATTAGAGATTGATGACAAAACAACAACCATCATTGAAATAAAGAAGGTTCTTACCAAGAGGAACCTGATGCTCAATTCGGAGAAAAGATATCAGAACATCCAAGTAGACAGTGACAGTTTCACGATAAAGTATGGCATATTAAGAGAAAAAGGACTTCCCAATCGTATGGTAATACATGACAAATTGATGACCCAGGAAGATTACATTAAAAGATTAAACAAGCTAGCTAGAAATCAAGCTGGTACTTCAGGGGTGAAATATTTGCCCACTGGAAAAGTACTATATGATGGTCTTGAGAATCTATTTTACATAGAACATGAAGTCAAGAACATGTTCACAAGCAAGCCAAATTTTTCTAAATATACAGAAGCTGGCGAGATATACAGGAAAATGATAAGGATGAAATTACCTGACAGTGAATTGTGGACTAAACTTACAGATACACTATAAGTTACTGTAGTAAATCTACATGGTAAAACATGGCTGCCAGGTAAAACAGGTAATACAGAGTCAAAGCAGAACAGGTACAGAGTATCAGTAGGTAGAAGATAATAAAAGCAACTGAAAGAGATAAATCCGAGTTACAACAGTCAGCACAGTCATAATAAAAGGGACTGCAAGAAGACAGTTCTCCATCTATCTCTATCTTCGTGTTGAATATATTTTTTGTTTCCTAGAATAATTCTCATATAGTTATGAGATATTTTGTAACATATTTTCTATAAATGCTTCATTATTCAAAGTATTTTGGGTGGTTTAAAATACCTTTCTGTAGACATTTTATTTTTGAGCCAAAGAGCTATTGTACTCAAGACTGGACTGGTTTTGTTGGATATGAAATAAAGTTGAGGACATTTCACTGGATTCTTGTGCACAGTTGGAACAAATAAGTATTATCTCTTCATGTTTAAATATTGTTTTCTCTTCATGTTATGAATATTCATATGTGTCTCTTATAAAATATGTAAAGTAAACAAGGAATAATATTTCAGAATTAGCTTAAGTGCTCTCTATTTTAACTATTTACTTTCTATATGTTTTCTACTAAACTATCTTGGTCTGGGAATTCTTGATTGCTCCCTTACTTCCGTAGTTTACCCCCCCCTTTGGTCCATAGTAAAGCATTATTCATTTCCCTTTGCTACTGATCATCCTTCCTTTCTTCATCTTAATCCCGGTTAAGGATTCTTCATTACCCTTTGCCTTGGTTAGGACTACTCCATCCATTTGAAACTGCAAATTTGCTTTTTGTTGTGCTAGCCTTCCCAGCGGACTCTTACCTTAGTGATAAATCAGATCCAGTTAAACCTTTCTTGATTGACTCCATAGCCCAATGGTTTGAGTACTTGCTCTACGCATCTGTTTTCTTAATTCCACCACCCAATCAAACAAAACACCTTGAGCACTAATAACTAGCCTGAAATCTAACCAAAATAAAGATAAATCATAAAGAGAGGGCCCTCTCTGGATTTATGTTGGTTATAACCTGGGTCTAAAAGATTAGGTTTGTGGTTACCTTGGACTATTCCTTCTTTAATAACTTCTAGGGAAAATCTGAGTGATAACACAAGAAATGATGGTAGTTCCATAAGATGATTCAATATTGACCCAGATCCATTGCGCTCTGGGAGTTTCAAAAGCATCAATTTTTCAAAGTACATCAATGATGGTCTAAAGCAGTTATGTCTTAAATGGATAAAGTGGGAAACTCAAACATGTGGTGAAGAAAAGAGTGAAAACTGGGAGATTTCAGAGTGGATATGAGTGCTAGTGATGACCATATAAAAAAGAAAAAAGACAGATCAATAGTGTTGTTATAATGTGTGTTTTCTATGTTTGTTACATGTAAGCATTAAGGAAGGGTATTGGAAGTACTTCTTCCATGTCTTGTGTGTCATGTGATTTGCAGGTTGTTGTTGTGAGTCCCGAGATGTCAATCTAGAACTTGTTGTTCCCTATATATGAGTTGTAGTTGTGTCATGTCTAAATCATAAATCCACTTTCTTAGGAACTAGATTTGTCTAAATCAATAATTTAATTTTTATATAAATAATTTCTCTATATAATCCTTAAAAATATATGTAAATTTTGTATTATATATAAATAATGCATACTCTAAAGTTTCCAACCTTGATAACCGAAATTAATAAACTAACCCTAATATAATATTCCTAAATAGCTAACAATGATTTTACCTACTGTTGATTAATAAATTTTATTACATCATAAATGAAAAAATAATTCGCAATTGATTTTAGTTGAGGGACAGCTCATGCAGTTCCCTATCTTAGATTACTGCGCAGATTTAATTGAAGTAAAACATTCCATGGTTAACCTGTAATACAATTTTGGTATTTTATACCATCCATGATAATTGACCAGACTTCATATAAACTGAGATAAACATCAATTTCCATGTTCACTCCATAAAAACACATTCTTTTTAGTAATTTATACACCACCACTTGTGCCCTTACCGTGTATTACCACTCTATCTAAAATAGAGTTTAAATTATCCGGTAGAGCTTTGGCTTCTCCCAATAATATCTCTTGTTCTTTGATTATCGACAGTTGGCACGTGGTGTTATCAACATATTGGAAATTTCACTGTTGCAGTTTAATATTTCCATGAGCAGGTCAATGATGTTGTATGAGAAAAATTAATATAGCACTTGCATTATAATTATATGAATATTTTAAATTTCTGTTTCGAAAGCACGTTTATAATTTCGTGAATGGAATACCTTAACATTTATAATAGTTTATTTAATTAATTGGAGTAATAGAGAGTGCGTAGTACTCTAAAATTTATCACATGGTACTATAACAAAGATGTAATAAAAATAAAGCATATTTTAATTTTGGGGTTTTGTTATATGGATAACATTAATATATTTATTTAAAAAGGGATACAAAATATCAAAAATTAAAGTAGTGTCATGTGTTAAGGGGTTGGCTTTTTTAAGTATTGGATAGTTTTGTTGGGCCGTAACGGTTGGTATACAAGTTTTTATGATATGACTTATTAAAGATTAAAAAATTCCAAAAATCAAAATCTTTCTATTTTCTTTACATGGTGGTTGCACTGTATTGAAATGTTGAAATGTTAGTTGCATATTCACGGTAAAATCTTAAGTTTGATTAGAGAAATTCAAGGTTAAGATTTACCAATTGTTGTTTCAAGTCTAGTAACACAATCGGTTTGAGAAATTAAAGTAGTGTATTGTCATGTATTAAGGGGTTGGATTTTTTTCTTTATCAAATCTATCTATATAAGTATTGAGTAGTTTTGTTGGGGCTGTAAGGGTTGGTATACAAGTATTTAGGATAGGGCTTATTAAAGATTAAAAAAATTCAAAAATCAAAAATCCATTCTATTTTCTCTACATGGTGGCTTCATTGTATTGAAACGCTAGTTACATGTTCACAGTGAAACATTAGCTTGATTAGAGAAATTAAAGGTTAAGATTTGTCAATTATTGTTTCAATTCTAGTAGTATAGTCAGTTTGAGTAACACCAATACCTATACATTCATTTTCTTATGTTTAAGAAATAATGAAAATATTGGATGTGGATTTAGTTGACTAAGTGAAGGTTGTGTTAGTGGAAGAAGATGTTGAAAAATGTGCAACAAGAAATGTTAAATTTAGAATGTGCTAAAAATAGCATGTCTAAAAATAGCAATTTGGCCAGTGAGGTCATTGGCCACATTGGGTGAGAGGTGAAATTGCTAAAAATAGAAAATTCTAAAAATAATATTTCTGGGTCCCTTCTTATTTATAGCAGTCCCTAGTCTATCTATAGGAAGTAAAATTAATTTTGGTCTTAATAGCAATTTAAAATATTAACTAATTAATCTCCATGAGTTAATTAATTATGGAAAATTAAAACTCGATGTCTTTGTGAGACCATGCAATTATTTTCTCCCTTGATTTAGGAATTTATCCCTTGATTAAAGGAGATAAGGTTCAGTTCTATAATGAGAGAAATAGTTGACTTAGTTTTAACTAGTCAAGCCCAGTTAAATTATTCTAACAAGTTGTTAAAATAATAAAATATAGTTTGTTAATACTTGCACGCATGTGACAACTATTATTTTAGATAATTGAAGGTTCACTCATGGATAATTGTTGCATGTCAGTTCTGTCAAAGACCCAGTTGAGATCAGATGTGGGACAATGTACTATCAGATGCTTAACTATTTCTAGTAAGTAGTTTTTGTATGGTTGAGGAACTAGTGTTCTCATGGAATACGTAGTTGGACCATTGGTTGTTTTTGGTATGTTGGAATTAATAGCATATGCTTTTGCTATTATTTCCTAAGCAAACTACGTAAGGACCATAGGGAAAGCCTATATAATTAGGCTTGGGTGGTTCACGAGACATATCTTCATATCTTCATAGTTCATTGAGAACTGAATAGCTTGAGAGCTAATTCTTCTTGTATTTTGAAGAGGATTTCCACTTGATTGATAATACATGGATGGGGTTTTATGCTGGTGCTTTCCCCTGGATATATCTTGTGTTATGTGTGATTATTTCTCTTGATCAATTATGCATGTTTCTACTTGATGTTGCTCATTAATTCAATTATGCTTCCGCTTAATGTTTTGTAGAAGTAGAGCAAGTATTATGCTTTAAGACATTGCATATATCGGTTTTTTCTACATGTGAAATTTCTACATGGTATCAGAGCTAGCTAATTTGTAGAAAAAATCTACAAAATTCTACATGGTATCAGAGCATAGGCGATCAAGCAAGAACAATATAATAGTAGGAGAAATTCGAAGTTTATTATTTGGGATATAGGTCTCAAGTTCTTATCACATCTATTTCATCAATGGAATTCTATGGTTTGAGGCTTGAGTATGCCCTTGATGGCAGCTCAAAATATATAGCTTGGAAGGATCGCATGGAGGCAGTTTTGGAAGATAATGGCTTTAAGGATTTCATTGATCAAGAAATTCCTAAGCCTACTGACAAGATTGAGCTGGTGGAATGGGGTAAGTGTGTGGCTAGAGCTAGGAGAATTCTCTCGGAGGGTGTTTGGGATCACATAGTCTCAAGCCTCCATGGGAAGGGGTCTCCGTTTGCAATGTGGAAAACATTGAAAGATTTATATCAGAATAGTATTGATCAAAGGAAGTTGGCACTGAAGGACAAGCTTCGAAAGATCAAGTGTGAGAAGGGTGACTCTATTTCTACATTCTTGAACAAGCTCACCACCTACAGAGATGAGCTTGCAAGCATAGGAGTCACTACAGCTGATGAGGATATGGTGAGTCTAGCACTCCTTGGCCTTCCTCAAAGCTAGTATAGCTACCAGGACTCAGTGAATGGAAGGGACAAACTACCAGATTGGGAATGACTATGGTTAGATTTGATGCAAGAGGAGATCAGACGGAGCACCAGGGATGGAGCTCTTCATCAAAACATGATGATGAAGAGAACTTGGCTTTAGCTTCTAAAGCTAAGAAAGGGAAAGGGAAGGCATCCCATTCCAAGTCTTCTCAAGGAGGGAAGAAGTTTGACAAGTCGAAGGTGAGATGCTTTCATTGTCATGAGGTGGGCCATTATGTTGCACATTGTCCACAGAGGAAATCCAAGAAGGGATCTGGCGAAGGATCTGAAGGTGAGGCACTTGCTTCACAGTTTGAGTTGGATTTCACACTCTTTGCATGCATGGTTTCATCCATGGTCGGAAGTGGTTGGCTTCTTGACAGTGGAGCTTCTTTCCACATGACCAGTGATAAGAGTTTGTTCAGTACTTTGGAGGAGAAAGATCTCGAGATACTCATAGCGATGGGTAATGATGAGAAGTATAGTGTCTCAAGTGTAGGCATGGTTATTTTTCATAGGGAGCATGGAGCTCGCCTTACCTTGACCGATGTTAAGTATGTACCAAGACTGAAGAGAAACATGGTATCGATCGCGATGCTGGAAGACAGAGGCTATGATGTAGTCTTTAGTAAGGGAAAGGTTTTCCTTAGACACATCATCATGAGACAAGTGAAGCAGATTGGTTCATGGGTCAAGAACCTGTATGCTCTTGAGGTTCAAGATGCATGTAAAGCCTTGAGGAGAAAGGCAAAGGTTAGAGACTTGGTGGTTGAGAGGGAGAGACCTCTCAACATGCAACACCAGAAGAAGTCTCGGACAATTGTGGAGGAGCCACAATTGGTGCAGCAACTTCAAGAGGTTGTGGAGCAGCCACAACAGGGGAAGTTGAGTGGAGATCGAGTAGAGACATCTAATCATGTAGAGACCTCTAGTAGGGGGAAACTTCGAGCTAGGTGGGCTGAGGGATCACATGCAGCCATACCTCCAAGTAGGAGGTGGGGCAATATAGATTGATCGTCCCAAGGAGGGGCAGGATCCTTGAGGTACCCAACCTCTTAAATGAGACTTTGCTACAGGAGCCCCGATGTGGAGTAGCAGGAACTAACTAATTGGGTAGAGATAGATGCAGATGGAGTGACATAGAGAGCGAGAGCGCAGGGAATCCCAGGACATCGCATAGCTATCATGCTGCAGCAATGCGAGAGGCACAAGTGTTTTGTATAGTCCTAGGTGGCACAGAGAGGTGTGCAATGGTGCGAGATGCATGGAGATGTTGCAGTAGCGTAGATTTCAGAGAGGGAACACTTTTCAGCAGGAGTTAGAGCTTCAACATTAGAGTATGTTCCTAGCCCAATAGAGTGGTCAGTTGGGAGTGTTTTTATTCCATGTGTTGTTGGAGCAAGTGGACCGAATAAATGTGTTACATGCAGAACATTCTAGAGTTATGGGATCTCGTTCGAGAGGAAGCCTTTCTTGTTGAGAGGGAGTGTAGAAAAATGTGCAACAAGAAATGTTAAATTTAGAATGTGCTAAAAATAGACCTGCTAAAAATAGCATGTCTAAAAATAGCGGTTTGGCCAGTGAGGTCATTGGCCACATTGGGTGAGAGGTGAAACTGCTAAAAATAGAAAGCTCTAAAAATAGCATTTCTAGTTCCCTTCCTATTTATAGTAGTCCCTAGTCTATCTATAGGAAGTAAAATTAATTTTGGCCTTAACAACAGTTTAAAATATTAATTAATTAATCTCCATGAGTTAATTAATTATGGAAAATTAAACTTGAAGTCTTTGTGAGATAATGCAATTATTTTCTCCCTTGATTTAGGAATTTATCCCTTGATTAAAGGAGATAAGGTTCAGTTCTATAATGAGAGAATCAGTTGACTTAGTTTTAACTAGTCAAGTCTAGTTAGATTATTTTAACATGTTGTTAAAATAATAAAATATAGTTTGTTAATGCTTGCATGCAT
>APFE030943285.1:70366-92328 GCA_000404065.3 Pinus taeda | reverse complement strand
ATCAGATGCTTAACTATTTCTAGTAAGTAGCTTTTGCATGGTTGAGGAACTAGTGTTCTCAAGGAATACGTAGTTGGATCATTGGTTGTTTTTGGTATGTTGGAATTAATAGCATATGCTTTTGCTATTATTTCCTAACCAAACTATGTAAGGACCATAGGAAAAGCCTATATAAATAGGGCTTGGGTGGTTCATGAGACATATCTTCATATCTTCATAGTTCATTGAGAATTGAATAGATTGAGAGATAACTCTTCTTGTATTGTGAAGAGGATTTCCACTTGATTGATAATACATGGTTGGGGTTTTATGTTGATGCTTCCCCCTGGATATATCTTGTGTTAGGTGTGATTATTTCTCTTGATCAGTTATGATGTTTCTACTTGATGTTGCTCATGAATTTGATTATGCTTCCGCTTAATATTTTGTAGAAGTAGAACAAGTATTATGCTTTAGGACATTGCATATATCGGTTTGTTCTACAGGTGAAATTTCTACAGAAAAAGCATTAAGAGGATAGAAATAACCCATTGCATATCTAGTTTCACTAGTTCCATTTTTTCCCTATCACTTCATAATACAAACACAACAAATCGTGCATAGATAACCTTACAAGTTTGTTCACTAGTGCCCATATATTGCTTTTTGTTCTTGATTATTTCCCATTAATGAATTTTTTTATATTTGTATTGTTATGTTTTAATGGAAACAATATGCAAATCTAGGGGCTCCTTGGATTTGTTTAGAATTTTTTTCTACGTTGATTCTTACCATGATTTGTTCTTAATTTGTTTCAAACAATGCCATCTATGATCTCATTTGTAATGTTGATGCTCATAGAAAGGTTGATTTCGATGTGATTCCACAAATTTTATCCTTAAAAATCATTC
Source organism: Pinus taeda (assembly GCA_000404065.3). Lineage (NCBI taxonomy): Eukaryota > Viridiplantae > Streptophyta > Pinopsida > Pinales > Pinaceae > Pinus > Pinus taeda. Next base: position 91,438 of record APFE030943285.1, on the reverse strand, counting down.
AAGATTATTATGTTAATTCATGGTAATGAATTTAACACAAAATAATAGTGAGCTCTATAATCTCATTTGTAATGTTGATGATCATAGAACGGTTGATTTTGATGTGATTCCATAAATTTTATCCTTAAAAATTATTCAAGATTATTATGTTAATTCATGGTAATGACTTTAAGACAAAATAATAGTGAGCTTGAATAGATAGACATTATTCATGCCATCTAATTCAAAGATAAAATACACTTTGTTAAAGAATGATTATTTACAAAAGGACAAAACAAAATTTTAGTGGATTTGATTAATTATTAATGTGGATGCTTGCAAATAAGTATTTAAGGGTTGAAATACACTTGGTTAAGAAAAGATGGTTATGTTTCTATCATCATATATTGTATTCTTTATTTTGACAGTTAATTTTCTCATATGGGGTTGGATGAAATTGAAGACCTAGGTACTTTGGCTATTTACCACACCAAATAAGTTCTTTCTTGACATTAATCATACATAGAATGAAAGTCATGATATAACCAATTCCAAATTTTTTTTTGAAAGGTAAAAAGATTGTGGTGGGTATTGAAGTTCATAGCATTGTTTGGGCTTAAACCATGTAAGAAAAGCAAAATTATTTTCTGGCGCCATAATTGTTCTATATGAGTTTGATTGGTCCATGATATTGTAATGGACTTTATGAAAGGTAAAGGTTTTTGAAATTATTTCTATATTGAGATAATAATTCTCAGATATCATTATCTAAACTGAACCTTTAGAATGTTTACAAATAAATTTATATTAGTCATTCTTGATCTGGATTTAAATAAGAATGCAAAAAATTACAGAGATAACCATAAACACAGAGATACAGTGGAAATGATAATTCGTTTCATTAATGTAAAATACTGAAATATGCTTACAAACATAAATGGAAATAAACCAGTTAGGGCGATGGTAGCTTATCTCTGAGAAGAGATGTGGTGGCTACATGCCTCTGAACTGTGTTACAATGCGGTTCAAAGGCCTATTTTTTGTTGAGAAACAATGGAAAACCCTAAACATCCAAAAACCTAACCCTAGAAGATGAAACACCAAATTGTGGGCCCCGTTTGGTTAAATTGGTACATCAAATTCCTGGGGTTGTAACTTTGGCATACAATCTCCGTTTGACGCACACAATATCTCGTTAGAAAGATCTATCGAAGAATTACAACTTTGGGAAGAGAAACATCGGTCCATGGACCCAAGTTTCTCCCAGTTTTCCCAAAAAACTATCGTTTAGGGCCTCAAAATGGCTTCAGAAGTTTAGGACCTAAAAAAATGCTAAAAACAATAAACTGTGCTACAATTAAGGTAGTTGAAAAGTTGAAAGAAACAATGGTGGGGGTCCAAGTGGACTTGGCAGGTGGCCACCAATATCCACGTGGATCATTCCTCCCCCCTTAGGAAGAAATGATCCCCATTTCTTTGAGTTCCTCCATGAGATGAGGAAACTTCTACTGAACTTGGTCCCTGGTGAGCCACTTGCCCTGGTGAAAGAGTTAGCCTTCTTTGAAAACTTGATATAGTTGGATATTCTACTAGCGAGTGTGCCTAATCTATGTGTCCATGATCCGATCAGTTGCAACTTGTTCCGTGCAATCTGGATTTAACTCTATGTGTGTGATTCGTTCTGTAATATTGGATTTGTCTAGTTATGGTGGAAAGTATAGCCGAAGGCAATCCACATTGAACACTAGGTGTAGGCAAAGGAATGGGGGAATGCTGATCTCAAATGCATTATCTCCCACAGCCTTGGTAATGGTGTAAGGACCATATCGAAGTGGTTTGAGTTTCTGATAGGCTCTGATAAGGCATTCCTTTTTCATATCCAACCAGACTTTGTTGCCCACCTGAAACTTGTGTGACACTCAATGTTGATCATGTCACTACTTATACTTGGCATTTGATTTCTCTAGTATGTCAGGGACCTGCTTGCGAATATGTTGGATGTGCTCAATGAAGTTGTTTGCCTTATATGTTTCAGAATGGATATGAGTTTAATCTACATGAATAACTGCAAATGACATGACCACATCAATTAGACATGGTGGTTGGAATCCTAAGCCCACCTAGAAAGGCTTGTGGCCAGTCGAGCTATGGAGAGCCCATTTGTAGCTGTGCTGAACATAGGGGAGGCTCTCATCCCATGTACGTGGATGCTTTGATTTCTACATGTGCATAATGTGTATGATCATCTTGTTGACAACCTCTGTCTGGCCATCAGTTTGAGGATGGAAGGTTGTGGACATAGTGAGTTTGTTGTCCATCATCGACTAGAGACTGGACCAAAACGTACTGAGGAACCTACTCTCCTTATCTGAGATGATAGACTATGGGATCCAAAAGTGTACCCACACTTGTTCAAAGAAGATTTTATCAGTGGCTTCTACTGTGATATTCGTCTTGTAGGCTGCCATAATGGCCATCTTCGAGAACGTGTCGACAACCACAAAAACGCAAGTGTTTCCATGCTTAATGGAAGGAAGGCCTGACATGTAATCGATGGTGATGGATTCCCAAGGTTAACTAGGGGTAGGCAGCAGGGTATAGATCCCTTGCTTCTTGATGGTCGGTTTGGAAATGGCGCATGCAGTACATGATTTGATGTACTTCCTGACATCCTGTCGAAGGTTCGGCCAATAGAAATACTTCTGCAGAACTGCCACCATTTTCTCGACCCTAAAATGCCTAGCAGCTCGACTATAGTGTGCTTCCCAAATCATCTTAGCACGCTCGCTTGAAGGAACAAAAAGGTGACCCAAGTGGCATAACAGGGCATCCTGAAGGTGAAAATCTGGAACACGCAAACCCTCTAGGACTGTCTAGTATGTGTCGTCGAATTCTGGGTCGCTTCCGTAGAGAAGTGGCCAATCAGAAGTCTTGTGCCCACAAGAATAGAGCACGATGGTTAACACCATGATCGGTGGTCGACTAAGGCAATCTGCAACAATATTAGTGTTGCCTTTCTTATACTTAATATTCAAATGGAACTGTTGCAGGTATGTGGACCACTTCTGATGGTGATCATTCTGCGATTTCCCTTGGGTCTGTATGAACTATAGGGGTTAGTGGTCTGTGTGGATGACCGTTTCCTACCCTAAAATGTAATGCTTCCATTGTCGACAAGCCTTCATAATGGAATACATCTCTTTGTCATAAGTGGGATACTTTTAGACTGTGTTTGAAAGTGTCTCACTGTGATATGCCACTGGATGCCCGTGTTGAGTAAGGACTAAACTAATAGCATAGTCAGAGGCATCTGTCTTGACCTCAAATGGTTGTTGCAAGTCTGCTAATGCGAGCACTGGTGCTAAGTAGAGGCGATCTCTCAACTCTGTGAATGCATTCTATTGATATTCAGACCAAAAGAAATTTTCCTTCGCTCCTCCCTTGGTGACTTGACTCAAGGGCCAAGTGATATGAGAAAATCCCAGCACGAACCTGCGGTAGAAGTTGGTAAGACCTAGAAAGTTGTGGAGCTCTGTCAGAGTGGTTGAAGATGGCTAATCCCGAATGACTTGGATCTTGGTTGGATCCACATGCACCCCCTGTTCATCAATAATGTATCCGAGATACTACACCTAGGTCATGCCAAACGTTCATTTTTCCAAATTGACACATAACTTGTGTTGCTGCAATGTTTGGAGAACCTGTCGGATGTGTTGGAGGTGCTCTTCCCAACTCTGGGTGAAGATCAGGATGTCATCCAAGTATACCACTACAAATGAGTTGGTGAATGACCACAAGATGTCATCCATTAGCCTAATGAAGGTTGTAGGAGCATTCATCAATCCGAAAGTCATAAACAACCATTGGAAAATTCCCTCCTTGGCTTTGAAGGTAGTCTTCCACACATTGGAGGGTTCGATTGGTAACTGGTGATATCCCGACTTCAAATTGATCTTGCTGAAATATTTAACCCCCTTCAGTTGGTCTAAGAGGTCATCAATCCATGGGATCAGGTACTTATTATGGACAGTGATCTTGTTTAGCGCTCGATAGTCAATATAGTGTCTCCAAGTCCCATCCTTCTTCTCTACCAACACGATCGGGCTCCTACAGGGTGATGAAATCGGGCGGATGTGACCTTGCTGCAATAGCTCCTGAATTAACTCTTGATTTCATCGTTCTCCAGAACGGAGCACTGATAGATTAGTCCATTGGGCACCGACGCACCTTGGGTCAAATCGATGGAGTGCTTGACCTAAGAATGTAGAGGAACCCCTGCGGGGGTGGTGAAGATGTCCTTGTACTCCTCCATGACCTTTTCCATCTGTAGTTGTTGTGTGGATGGGCCCTGTGTGGAGGTCGTGGCCACTGTCTTCTTCTTTCCTTAAGGGCATATCATTAGGAAAACAAATTTCCTGATTTTAGAAATTAGCATATTACATTGTTTTGCACTAACCAAAGGCATGGTGGTAGCCAGTGCTACCTCCAGTATCATGTACAACTTATTTCCCAAAGTAACAATAACAGCACGGGGCCTTGATTCATACATAGCATGTCGCTTCCACAACTATGGTTGTCCTAATAATACATCACAAACTTCAAGGGGATCAATGTCATACAATACCTCATCCGTGAAGGGCTTGATGTTGTATGGAAGGTAACACTATTGACTTACACGAAGATCTCGTCCTTGTTGAAGCCACCCGATGGTGTACGGTTATGGGTGCGTTGTGGTTAGTAAGCCCAGCCGCTTGATGACCTCTACCGAAATGAGGTTCTTTTTGCTCCCGATGTCAATAATGAACTATAGTGGGGAGCCCTTTACCCACATCTAGGAGTGGAAGAGACGATCCTCCTCCTTTGGATCTTCGGACTCCTCCTTCTGGATCTTCATGGTGGCAATGGTGGCGTTGGGCTCCACATCGATAATCTGCTTCCCTTTGTCATTCCCCTTGTCAAGTTATGACTTAGAGTCAGAACATGCATCTGATTCTGAAACCTTTAGCTTGGTCACCAGTGACTCATTGGCCCGACACTCACTTCTATTGTGAGTGGAGCTCTTATGGAACTCACACAACTTTCCTATGTCCTTTTTTGGCTTCACGACGTTGTTCTTTGCTTGCAGCTTTGGCGGGTTGTCTTGGGACACCCCACCTTAGCTTTGTCCTTTTTTCTACGGTTTGGGGGCACCTTTCCCTTGCTTTGGATTCGCAGATCCAAAGTCTCACTTCTTTTGTTTACACTTTTGGTTGACCTTGACGGCATATCGGTATGTCATGCTGAGCGAGGAGATGTTCAAGAATTATATTTCTTCCTACATGTACTTGTGCAGGCAGCCGCGATATTTAAGTATCAAATGCTGCTACGAATCGTTGGTAAACTCTGGCCCATCTTGGTCCCTTCCCTACTGTAGCATCGTGCACTTTATGTATTGATCCTCATAGCTTCCGACAGGGTAGTACTACTCCTTGATGGCATCCTGAAATGAATTCCAAGTGGGTGCAGCTGAAAATAGTGACTCTGTACTTCATCCTTCTGCTCGCAGTAGGGTTCCCACCAGTCCTTGATGTGGGGGGCTGCTTTGAGAAGAGCAAAAATATTCTTTTCCCAACTAGAAAAATCATGAACAGAAAAATAACCCTCTAGCAGATTTAACCATTTATCAACGACATCTACATCTATCTGACCCTTGAATATGGGGATTTCAAAATTAACTTGTACCTTAAACGATGTGGAGTCTCTAGAGTAGTTTTTGGAAGCCAATTTGTCGCCCCTAGGTAGTCGCTAAAGGATCTAGGCAAATTTTTCCATCATCGCATTCCTTTGTTGCTCAAGGGCTTCTTCAAGCAAGATTTTGATAGGATATCCTGCCCCCTTGTATTTCTTTTCATTTTCCATGGGAGGTTGTCGGGATTTGTGAGGCTAGTCTTGCAAAGGTTCGACCAGTTCAAGCCATAACTCCTTATATCTCGACCTCGTTGGGGACATGCAAAGAAAAACAGAGAAAAAGCAAACCGCTCTGATACCACTGATCCAGATTTAAACAGGAACACAAAAAATTACAAAGATAACCATAAGCACAGAGATGCAGTGGAAATAATACTTCATTTCATTAATGTAAAATACTGAAATATGCTTACAAACATAAATGGAAATAAACCAGCTAGGGCGATGGTAGCTTATCTCTGAGAAGAGATGTGGTGGCTACGTGCCTCTGAATTGTGTTACAATGAGGCTCAAAGGCCTATTTATTGTTGAGAAACAATGGAAAACCCTAAACATCCAAAAACCTAACCCTAGAAGATGAAACGCCAAACTATGGGCCCTGTTTGAGTAAATTGGTACATCAACTTCCCAAGGTTGTAACTTTGGCATACGATCTCCGTTTGACACGCACAATATCTTGTTAGAAAGATCTATCTGAGAAATACAACTTTGGGAAGAGCAACATCGGTCGTTGGACCCATGTTGCTTCTAGTTTTCCCAAAAAACATCGTTTAGGGCCTCAAAACAACTTCGGAAGTTCAGGACCCGAAAAACTGCTAAAAATAGTAAATTGTGCTACAATTCAGGAAACTGAAAAGCTAAAAGAAATAATGGTGGGGGTCCAAGTGGACTCAGTGGGTGGCCACCAATATCCACCTGGATCAATTCTACTCCTGGTGCTATCTACATAAACTTGCATGTGCTCAAATAATTCATTGAAGTTTCTACTTCACATAACATTTCTTTAAAGTTGGTAATATTTTGAGAAGTATTTTATTGCGTAAATGAATATGATATTGTGGCTATGTTTTTGCATAATTTATCACATATTCTTTTTCTTATCAAGGAAAAAAATATGTTCATACACGTTTTTGTAGTAGTGCTTTGGATATGTTTGGATTAGACTACTTTGAAAATGTATTTGAAGTGAGGAAATGTTTTAGGTATGAAGTTACGAAAGTAATAAAGGAGAAATTAGATGCTATTTTTTCTAATACAAAAATGTATCTACTACAAGCAAGAATTATGGAGTAGAAATATGAAATCATGATGTATGCAAGATAGTTTACATGGTGAACCTACAAGAGTTTGGAAATCCCCATTGAAAATATTAAAATATTTGAACTACTTAGTGATAGTATGGCTAGTTATCCTCGTAAAGGTAGGCTCATATTTGTTGATGATGATTGTATGTTAGAAAACTAGTTTTACAAATTTTGTTATGTATAATTCTAATCTAGTTATTGGTTCCCTGACATAACAACTAAAATAATTTTTATAATAGAATAGAACCTTCCAAATTATGGAATGAAATTTTTGTTTAATGCTTTTGGAAAAGAAAACAATATTCTTAAGCCAACCTTTTTAGTGACACTTTCCTTCACCTAAGTCTTCATACTTTTCAAAGATAGCTATATCTTCTTGGTTTGAATTATGTGTATTTGTTAAAAGAAACAACAATAATTTGTTTATAGTATGAAAATTATTTCCATATTCTAAAAAATAGATTGAATATTGAAGTTAAATATTCACAAGTCCAATTGGAAAATTAGTAATTATATTTCTACCACATATGTCTTAAAATAAGTAGAATATATATATATATATATATATATACACTAATGAAGTAGAAAGATAATCATTTTGTCGTTGTATTACTACAAGTCTTCATAGGGATATCCAAAAGAATTTGAAAAAGCTTATAGTTGAACATAGAAGATAATTATACTTTTTAAGTAATGACATTATACTTAAAGGTTAGTTGCGCCACTTGGTAGATTCATGGTGATCATCCATAAAAGTTTTCATACATTTTATTATTTTTCCTTCTTTCTTTTGGTATGCTTACCATTTTCAACATCCTAAATGCATTATAGGAAACTATGAAAACATGCATTCTATTCATTCAATAATATTATTTATTTCGCTAAACATTAATTAAGGGAATTTTTATCCAAACACCCTTAGATATTTATTTAGTGTAAACAAATCAAATTCATATGTACATGGTTGTAATATATTTTATAGTTGTTATTTTATCACATCTATGATTTAGAAGTTGTTTTCTTCCTTTTTCATTCATATTTTTATCATTGGAACATTCCTTATCACACATAATTCACATCCACATTATCATGTACTCCACTCCAATTTCTTCCAGAAATTACTACCAAACTGGGATTTCCATTTCTTTGTAGATCAAGCTATCTTTCCTAAAGCAATAATATAACTTCACAAGTCCTATCCATATGAAAACACATTGATACAATTTCAATCCTTCCTATCACCACCAACAAATTCAAATATATTCCAATAATAATCATTATTCCATGAACTGCATTTTCCAAATGGAGCTTTCATGTAGTCTATTTACATATGGGACTACCTTATCATATATCTTGCATCACTAAGTTACCTGTAAAATTATTTCAACCTCACAATTTAGTACCAAATATACCTTTTTGTTACCACTTGGGGAACAAAGCAAACCTTCCTCTCAACTTGAGTGCAACTAGGTTGAGAGGATAACTATTCCACCTGACAACACAAGCTAAAATCAATTAACTAACTAACAAACTAACTAACTAACAAACTAACTAACTAACTAACTAACTAACTAACTAATATATATATATAATATATATATATATATTAATAATATATATTATATATATATATAATATAATATAGATATATATATATAATATATATATATATATATATATATATATAATATATATATATATATATATATATATATATATATATATAATATATATATATATATATACATGGACACACAATCATCACAAGTTCCATATCATTCATACACATTTATTTGAAATTCAATCTGTAACAACTCTAGTGAAAATTTCGTGTAATAAAAGTTAACAAAGGAAGAATAAGACTGTGGTCAAGCTTTACGTATTCTACTTTGAATGTTGGGTAGGACATCCTGGTGTGGGTGTTCATTTAAGTTTATTATGGCTAAGGAGATTAGAAAAGGCATTAAAAGGCAAAAAGGAATTTTTGGCACATTTATTTATGAAAATAAATGAAAATAAGAGAAAAGGGAAGTGAAAGGTCACATGTTGCACGTGAGGAGGAAAATGAAGAAAATAGAGGCCTCATTGATAAAAAGGCTTATGAGGATCAGTGGGCAAGCTCTTGGCTCAAGCTTTCCTTAGGTTTTGGAGTAAGGAAAGGAAAATGAAGTAAATGAAGGACAAGGAAAGGAAATGATAGCAAGGATCAAGTAATGAAGGGTAGGATCAAACAACTTCAGTAGGAACACTTGCAGGTAACATATTACATGTGTGATTTCCTAGCTGGTTTTGACATGCATGGCTTTGCATGTTAGTGTATGTTCTCTTGTTTTCGGTGGCATGGGTTTTTCTTGTTATATAAATGGTTTTAAACCTAGCCCTGCCTTTTTCGGATGACATGGTGTGTTGGGATGTTTTTCCCCATTTTGAGCATTGGATTTTCTAGATGGATTTTGGAATCCGGGGCGAAGGTGGTCTCAAGGTTCATTTCCAAAGGCCTAGGAATCCCTTGACTGGTTTTGGTGGGATACACATTAAAGCCTAAGGGAGGAGTCTCAGTTTAGGGCCTAATGATCCAGGTTTGGATTGCAATAAATCCTGAGAGATTGGTCTTGGTTTAGGGCCTAGTGATTCGAGATTGGATTGTGATCAAGCCTGAGAGACAAGGAAACGAAAAATTACTCAAGGATAATGATGGATTACAGGTGGCATTCCAAGTTTGATTCAGGTTTATGATCAGAGCACCAGTTTTGGTGAGATCACCATTTGCTAAGGGTGGAGGTGGTTTAACCTCTAGATTCCCTTGGTTATTTTTGGATTGTTTTTTCCATGAGATCCCACATTCATGCTTGGAATATGGTAGAGGGGTGACTAGCTAAAAGAAAGATTTGGTTCATCCATGTGTACGGTCGGGTGGTCCATGGAAGTCCCGAACCTAGTCAAATTTTCTTATGGTTAATAAAAGCTAAGTTATATATCTTTTCTACTTGTTTATATGTGGATTTAATGGTTGTTATCTCACTATTATTTTATTGGTTTAATGTTGGCTATAAGCATGGTTATATGACTGGTTATTGTCATGGTTATTTCATGTATTTACTTTTAATGGTTAAAATTATGGGTGCAATACCTAATTGATGTCATAACAGTTCAAGGGAGAAGGTGGTGATCCTTATTTTCAGGTTTCATAAAAGTTTTCAGTCATTCAGGCTTTGTCGTGCATCGTAAACCCGTAGATTACATTGATGTCAAGTGCTTAATAGAATTTCAATCTCATTTGGGGATGGTTAGGCCTATTCATGAAGTTTATTTTTGGTTTTTTAGTCTTTTCATCATGTGTTTGATGGATTTTGGAAGTTACAACAAGTTTTGGGCAATCGCCGGAATTCCAGGCTAGAAAACTCCCTCAAATTTTGTGGATGTTGGCATAGATCTGTTGGAAAAAGTCCCTGAACATAGGCATGCAGTCTTGTGAGAGCATCTAGAGGTCCCTGGATGGTAGCATGCCCATAGCATGAGAGCATGCAAAGGTCAAGAGATCTAAAAAGTCAGTGGGACCAAGGGGAGGGATGCTTGAATGACTGGGATGCCTCTTGGAAGTGTTGTTGCTAATGTGGAAGGTATGGTTGATGTGTTTTCGTCGATTCCATTTCCTTACTATCACAAAGAAGGTTGAATCATATGATAGTAGCATCTCGTCACATGTTTACCTTGGTTGGCGGGTTACTTGGGCAGATATGGGAGGAGGGTGGTTACACAATTTCAAGCATTCTTGTAAATGCTTACATTCATTCACATGAAAATTATCTTAACCATAACCAACCAACCCTCTGTCATATAGAAGTCAAAAGAAAAATATCGCTCTTGCACACTTTTCATAAGAGGATCCCTTGTAGTATGGAATCACCAGCTAATTCATAGCAATGCCTAGAACTTAGCAAGTACTAGTTCCTAATTTACTTACAACGCAAACATCCATAGAATTCCCAAATATCAAATGTTATCTTGATAAATTCTTACCTAAATTCCCTCTCAGCATTTGAGTGTATCAAAATTATCTCTATATGGATACCGACCATTTACTATATGTTATATGATTGGTTGCTACCATAGGAAGGGTTATTGCTTTTCCCTTTACCAACCTATTTGTCAACACTTTATTTTCCATAGCCTCATCTTCACCAACCTATATACAACATGCTCATTAGTTTCTTTAGCCAACATGCTCTTTCTTAGTTGATTATCATCAACGATTGTTATCCATCATAACTCTAATATTAATGGACTAATATGAGTCTACATGTTTATTATATATATAATTAGCATATTTATATGCATAGGAAATTTCACTATTATCATTCACATCCCTATCAATCCATATACATTATATCTATTTAATTCCTTGCATTTATATTATGCCTATGTTCTTGAATTATTGATATACAATAACTTTTCAAAATTTAATAAGGCATCAAAGTAACAACAAACGACTTGAGAGATTACCCATTATGATTCTAACCACATCACTTGGCCTTATTCCTTTATCAATTAGCACCTGATTTTTTTTATTAAGCGACCTTCAATAATCAACCCTCTGTTAAATTTCCTAGAAGGATGGAGTCTTCTAGCCTTCTAGTTGTACTTATCCATACATTATAGTATAAAACACACCATAATCCCACCCCATTATCTTAACAAAGATCTACCACAAATTCTGCAAAACCTATGACATTTCTTCTACCAAAATGTTTGATCTACATATCCCTTTTTATGTATTCAGCATCTTTGGATCCTATGCTACAAAGCCTCACTATTGTAATCCTTTCTCTAGATCCTTTCCTTCTGTGGTTTTCCTCTAATCCATGTAAGTTGAATATTTATATCCGTGTTTTGAAAATTTTATTTTAATAGCCTGCAACAATACAACTTTGTAACACACACCCATAATCCTAGATGTCTTTAAGGATATGGCGCTATAAAAAATTTCACTTTTTTTATTAAATACAAACCTTATTTCTATGATTGTCATCATCTTACACTTGTTAACAAATTTTTTAAAATATAATATTTTTAAATTCTAAGCTGGGGGTATCAAATTAGAATCAATTGGAAAATTGTTAGTTTGTGCCATGTTAGTGTAGACATATAACTGGTACATAGTAGATAAGGTAGCACCCCAAGGATGGTTTTGTATCAGCACCAAAGCTACCTAGCCCTACCATATTAATCAACAATATCAACATAAATTACTTTCATATATAATATTAATATTATTAATAATTAGTATAGAACATCTTTTCAAATAAAATTTATGCAATTTCTCTCTCTAAAATAAATTTCATCTTTCCATAAAAAAATTATATAATATTTATTAATTACATCCCATTTCCAAAATAAATAATGTTTATTATTTACCTTTTATATATATATATATATATATAAACCCATCCTTATTACCTTTTCACATTCATGCACTCTATCATGAAATGGCAATGCAAATACGAAAATACCCATCCTTATTATTACTTTTTCGCATTCACGCACTCTATCATGAAATGGCAATGCAGATACGAAGATAGCATTTACCTCAACCAGAATTATATATTTGAATCATTTCCCTCCACAATATTTTCTCATGCATGAATTAACAAATGCAATATATATTTATGACAAATATATTTAATAATTATAATAAACATATTGACCACGAAAAGGAATATCATCCCTACATGTAACACTTTTCAATAATGTTTTTTCCCGGGAATCTATAAAGTTGTTTATGATGCATACATTTTAAGCTTTATCAGCTAACCAAGGCCAGCAAAGGCAATTGAGAAACCGGACAATTCCCATAAATCCAATTCAAAAGAGAGTAGAAAACTCGGCAAAGAATGGTGCTGCTGTTCCGCAGAGAAAGGGAAAAGAAATCATGGATCCTTCATCAACTCAATCAGTTCCAGCACAAAAGATGGATCAGCCATCAAATGTACCCAAAGATAAAGCAGAAAAAAGAGACAATCCGGCAAAAGAAGGTGAAAAGAGTCAAGCATTCAGCATTGAGAATGAAGTCACGAAATTGAAGTTGTCCATTCCATTGACTGAGGTCGTGAAGAACAGTACATATCGAGCACAAATTTCCAAGATTTTCAACATTGATCCAATGTTAGATGCGGTCAACGTAGAAGATGATCAGCCGGAATTGATCTTTGGGCCAGCTCTAAATGGTGAGTCCCCCGAGAGTGATGTTCCTCCATTTTATATCAGTTTGAGAATACATGATTATGTGCTTCATAATTCTATGTTCGATTCGGGAGCGTCACAAAATTTAATGCCCAAGGAAATTATGGAAAAGTTGGGGCTTGATATTACTCGAAAGTACCATGATCTATATTCATTTGATTTCAGCCGGGTTAGATGCATCGGTTTGATTAAAGATTTGGTTGTTAGTCTGGATCAAATTCCAGCAAAGACCCTGTTGATGGATGTGGTAGTAGCAGACATTCCTCCACGATTTGGCATGCTCCTTTCAAGGTCATGGGGATCCAAGCTCAAAGGTACCCTTCAGCTTGATTTTTCATATGCTACCATTCCGGTGTTTGGACAGATGAGGAAAGTATATCGAGAGCAAAAGATGAAGTATATGATTACTACCAAGGAAAAGCCAGTAAATCATCCTGTAAATTATGTACAAACAGATTTAGAATCTTATGTTTTATTTGCTGATAATTTTAATGAGGTAGATAGCCAGTTAGTTCAGGTAGAAGATATCCCAGACATTGCGGAAAATTTCAGAGAAATATTGAGAACCGAAAGTGAAGAAAGGAATGTTGTCATAAGGTCAATCACTGAAACAAATGAACAACAAATCATGACTGCAACAACATCACAAGTGCAGCCCTTGGAAGATGATGAGGATGGTCTTTGGACCATGGATTTTGATGGTGCAGTGGGCAGCGATGGAGCTGGTATAGGTGTGTGGATTCGTAATCCATTTTCAGTCCCTAATCAAGTTCCAAGCAAGGTATGGGTGTGTTCTTACAAACTAGCATTTGATTGTTCGAACAATGAGGCAGAATATGAAACTCTTATTGTTGGCTTGAAAATCCTTTTGAAGTTAAAGTCAAAGAAAATAGCAGTATATGGCGACTCTGAACTAGTTATCAAGCAAGTGAAAGGTGAATTTCAGGCCAAACATCCTCACATGAGAGCTTATAGAAATGATGTTCTAGATATCCTGAAAAGATTTTCTAAACATACCTTGACATGCGTGCCCCGGATTCAAAATGGTGTTGCAGATGCATTGGCCAAGGCAGCAAGTAATTTGAAAATACCAATGAATTCAAGAAACAAGTTCGAAATCTATGTGAAACGTCGTCCTACAATCCCGGATAATCAAAGGTGTTGGCAAGTCTTTCAAGATGATGAAGAAATCAAAGACTTCTTGCATGGAGAAGGTAAATTTGAAGAAATCTCAATAGATTTGGAGCCTGAAGGAGTGAATCAAATGGATGTTTTGAGCTGAAAGATAATTATATTCCTAAAGGGCTGATTCCTTTAGAAGAACTTTTTGATCAAGATGATGTGGCCTGCAAGCCAACTTTGATGCCAACAAACGAAGGTGTGGAAGATGTGAACCATGGGATAGCCGAGAATCCAAAGATGGTGAAGTTATCAAAAGCATTGCCGCCCAAGGTAAAACATCAATACATTAGATTATTATCATTGTTTTCTAATGTGTTTGCTTGGGATTATTCAGATTTAAAGACCTATGATACAAGCATTATTCAACACACTATTCCCATAAAGCCAAATCAAAAGCCTTTTCAGCAAAAGTTGCGGAGGATCAATCCCAAGTTGCTGCCTTTTGATCGAGAAGGAAGTCAATAGGCTCTACAAGTTTGGAATTATAGTCCCTATTCACTTTTCTGATTGAATCTCCAATCTAGTGCCTGTGAGAAAAAAGACCGGTGAAATACGCTTGTGCATAGACTTCAGAAATTTGAACAAAGTATCTCTCAAAGGACAACTATCCGCTGCCCAAAATGGACCACATATTGCAGCGGGTAGTGGGCACTTCAAGGATGTCATTGCTAGATGGATACTCCGGCTACAATCAGATTTAGTGCATGAAGATGACCGTGACAAGACAGCATTTACTACGCCATGGGGTACATTTCATTATGCCAAAGATGCCGTTTGGTTTGAAGAACGCGGGTGCCACATTTCAGCGAGCTATGGATATGGCCTTTGCCAATGAAAAGGATATATTTTTAGTTGTTTATCTTGATGATCTAACCATATTTTCCAAATCAGATGAAGAACACTTGTTTCATTTGACCAAAGTGTTCCAAAAATGCAGAAAGTATGGTATTTCCTTGAATCCAAAAAAGAGTCTGTTTGCCATGAGTGAAGGCAAGTTGCTGGGACATATCATTTCCAAAGATGGCATTCGGATTGATCCTACACGGGTGGAAGCAATTCAGCAACTAGAGCAGCCCCGAAACAAGAAGGAAATTCAGTCTTTTAATGGCAAGTTAAATTTTCTGCGCCGCTTCATTCCTAACCTTGCAGAGCATCTTAGAGAGATAACCAATATGCTTCGGAAGGACAGTGAGATCAAATGGACCGAGGGGGCAGTCAAATCTTTCAATTTAATCAAGGTAATCTTGTCTTCAGCCCCAACCTTGATCAACCCTGATTATACTCAAGATTTCATTTTATTTTCTTTTGCTTCTGAGCATACATTGGCAGTCGTATTGATGCAAAAGAGAGAAGGAGTCGAGAGGCCAATTGCATTTTTCAGCCGAATCATAAGAGACGGGGTGCTGAATTATAATATCATCGAAAAGCAAGCGTTGGTACTGATTAAAGCTTTGAAAGATTTCCGGGTATACATACTTCACTCTCATGTATTGGCATATGTTCCTAGTGCGGTCGTAAAAGATGTCTTGGTACAAACGGAGCCGGAAGGTAGGAGGGGTAAGTGGATTGCTGCTCTTTTGGAATATAATGTTGAAATCAAGCCTACCAAGTTGATTAAAGGCCAAGGTCTAGCAAAGTTGATGGCTGAAACAAACCTCCATGCCCTTGACATCAACTTGATTGCTGCCTTATCCGACGGTGAGGAAGAAAATTCAGCGGTTCAGGTATCAGATATTTTCATTACTTCTCCTTGGTATGCTGATATAGCTTATGTGCTTCAAAATGTATCCGCACCTCCTGGAATGTCAAGAAACAAAGCAAGGACATTGAAGCTAAAGGCTGCTAAGTTTTGCATTATGAAATCTGCACTATATTGGAAAGATCCCGGTGGCATCTTGCTGAATTGTTTGGTTGAAGAGGAAGCAAAGGTAACAGTAGAGGATTTCCATAAAGGCGACTGTGGAGGTCATTTATTTTGGAAAACTACAGCCAATAAGATCTTACGAGCTGGTTTCTATTGGCCTACTCTATTTTCTGATGTGTACAAAGCGGTGAAGAGCTGCCATGAATGCCAAATATTCCAAGGGAAACAAAGGTTGCAGCCATTGCCTCTCAAACCGGTGGAAATCAACGCACCATTTCAGCAGTGGGGTTTAGACTTCATTGGCGAAATTCACCCAGCATCATCCGGGTAGCACCGATGGATCTTAACTGCCACTGATTACTTCACAAAGTGGATAGAAGCAATTCCCACTCGGCAGGCCACGAATTCGGTAATCATTTCTTTTCTTGAAAATAATATTTTGTCACATTTTGGTTGTCCATCCAAATTGATTACAAATAACGCAGCAGCATTTAAGTCCAAGCGAATGGTTGATTTTTGTCATAAGTATAACATCAGTTTGGGGCACTCCACGGCTTATCATCCGCAAGGTAATGGGCTAGCCGAATCATCAAATAAGTCACTAATGAACATTATCAAGAAGATGCTGGAAATTAACAAGAAAAGTTGGCACAACAAGTTGGTAAATGCATTGTGGGCTGATCGGGTAAGTCAAAAGAAGTCAATTGGTATGTCGCCATTTGAGATAGTCTATGGAATTGATGCAGTTTTTCCAACATCACTTAGTGTACCGGTCGCAAGATTGCTCCAAGAAGCGGGTGAAGATTCGGATCCAATGCAACGGCGAATCAATCAAATGATTCACTTACAGCAAACACGGGAAGAGGTTTTCCAAAATTCATTGAGGCTGCAAGAGCGCATCAAGAAGATCTATGATAAGAAGGCAAAGTTGGAAAACTTTCAGTTGGAGGATGTTGTTTTGAGATGGGATGCCCGAAATGAAGACAAAGGTAAGCACGGTAAATTTGATAATCTGTGGAAAGGTCCTTATAAGATAGCTGCATATCGTGGTCTCAATGCTTTCCTTCTCAAAGAGATGAATGGTGATGAATGTCCCGGTGGGTCGGTGAATGGCCGGCTTTTGAAAAGATATCATGCTTGAGCAATTGCTGCTCTAATCATCCTCATTGTAATTACCATTTTTCTTTCACATTACAGCAAGTGTGAACTGATCTCTCGTCCTTAGTTTGGGGCCCGTGGTGAAGGCTATAATTCTGAGGATAGAGGTTGGTTGGTGTGAAGTTTTCAGATTGTTTATTTTCTGCAAAAGTTAGTTTGTTTTGTGTCAAGGTCCTTTGAAAATTTCAGTTTTTCAGTCCAAGTCCAATACAGTCATTTCAAGTTTGGTCATGTGCGTACAAGTTGACTCCATTTGCCCAAGGAATAAAACACTGGTCTGCTATCCCAGAGGTCTAAGGTTCTTGGCACCTCCAAGGAGCTACCATCCCCATTGGAGCCAATGTTAGTGTCGATCTTGAGCCCTCCATCGGTGATCAAAAGCTCTTTGCATATGCATATGTAGGTGTCCCATCAGCATCAGTTTTGCATCCCGTTAGGCATGCCATAACACTGATGGAGGAGCTGGTCTTTGTTCCCTTCTTGGCTTTGCTGGAATCAGGTCATATCATTTGAAAAAACTTGTGTCACACCTGTTTCATTTTTGTCTTGAAATCCCAAGTCTAGGTCTAGGGTTTCGGTCAAAATCACTGCAAGGTCATGAGTCAAAAGTCTAATAGTCCCCAGCAAGCCAGAAGGAGGTATGTAATATGTTCCAGTGATATTTTTCATTAGCTACAGCTCATTTATACCTTGGATTTAAAAACTCTGTTTTTAAACCCAAGGTCATGTGAAATTTGCAAAAATAAGGAAAATTTTCAAAAATCTTCAGAATGCCGGCAACAACCCTGGTTTCCTCGCCAGAGTCCATCAGATAATCAACCTGTAAAAAGAACCAAGTGAAAACACTCAAAAGATCAATTTCAGGCAAAGTGAAACTTAAAAAACAGTGTTAAATTAAATGTCAAAACATACAACATTAGAAAGTGGGTTTGATGATTTAATTTTTCTAATGTGGACCTATAAAGACTAAAAATCCCTCTTCATGGCCTAATTATGCATTTGCAAACTTGAAAAACACAAGAGAGAGCAAAGGAAGGCGATTTGCAGCATTTCGGTCATTTCCAGGGGAGCGACCACTCGAAACAGGGGTGCGACCAGTTGGGCAAGGTGCGACCACTCAGCGCCACTCCCACAGTGCAATTTCAGAACGGGTGCGACCACTCAGAGGGGTGCGACCACTCGAGCCTGGGGTGCGACCACTCGGCCTGGGTTTGCCAGAAAATTGCCAAAACAATTAAATCGCCCTCCCAAGTGCCAAATCAACCAGGTAGGCTCTCAATTAATCAATGATGCCAAGTGATGATTGAATGATGAAGTGTCCAATGGTTTTCTCCTTTAAAAATTTGCAAGAGAAATGGTGAATTTAGCTGTTGTTAATGTAGGAAATTATGCTAGGGTTTGTGTGTTGTCTCAAGGTTAAATCCCTCTTATCCCATCCTTGTTTCCTTTTAAATTAATTCACAAATATTGATACATGTTTATCTTTTATTTCACTTATTTCATTTGCAAGAAATACAAAGTTTCCCATCCCATATTCCTTCAAAATCTATCCCTCCCCAAATCCCTTCACAAAACCCTAATGCCCTTCATATTCCAAACAAACCCTAAATGCCCTTCCCACTTCCCACAGCAAACAAACTAAATGGACCAACAGCAAAGAAAAAAAATATATATATAAAAAATTTATGTGAAAAGACAAATAGCAATATTATGTCAAAATGACAAAATATGAAAAGAGAGATATTGCTGTGTATAAAAAGAGGCAGGCTGCTGTTATGACATTCATAAAAAACAAAAGAAAAATTAAAAATTGCAGCTGTATATATTTAGAAAGCTGTGGTTATGGTCTACAAAATAATGTTGCTGTGCTTCCCAAACACAAAACCTGTGTTCCCTTTTCCTCTTCTCCTTTGAAGTTGTCAATCTCCTTTTTGACAAAAAATGTAAATAAAGCCCTCCTTCCCCCATGACCAAATGTATGTGAATCCCTTTCAAATAACAAAGTTTGCTTCATTAACAAACAAAAACTCAAATGAACAATGTTGTCCCATACCCCTATCGTAACATATGTTCTTTCCCTTGGTCACTATCATACATGGTTTCCCTTATGATAAAATCCTAATAAAAGTATTTCGTTGCAAATGATTTCCTGAAAGATGAGATGATATGTTAGCATTTTGTGAATTATCCCTAAAAATCCCTGTTTTTATATATTTTCCCATTCCTTATTAAAAAAAATCCCTCCCCTAACATTTCCCTTATGATTTTTTCCCCTTGAAAACAGCATACTTCTCAGCATTTTGCAGGCAGAGGCAGCAGTTCTATTTATCTTTCAGCTTGCTCATCTTGTTCCCAAAACCATGTCAGACACCGAGAGTTATGAGCCAGGTGATGACCATTCATCATCTACAGAGGTAGAGGTACAACAGAGGCTTCATAAGAAAGGTGGTCAACATAGGAGACAGGAACCTACTTCTTTGGCAGCATTGCAGGCTTGTCCTTTAGAAATGAATGGTTTTCGTTACATGTCATGTTTTCAATTCTGTGAGAGGCTTGCTCAGATTCAGAATCATAGGGAGTTGGACCGTTTATTTGTTTTGCACCTTCATGATGGACAGGTCACTCTTGCAGGGGTGAATTTTATACTATCTCCAGAGATGATTTAAGAGGCTACCGAGATACCAAATGTGGGAGAGGTGTGGCCCAAGCACAAATTGCTGGATTTTGTTTATTTTGAGCCATATGTCAGGCCAGCATTTGTGAGTCACTTGTCAGGGGTCTTTCCTTTCAGATTCCTCCGGGCGGAGTATGCTTCGATCATGCGACTTATCATGCAGTACTTTACATGCGAGGGAAGATTTTCACAGGTCTTCTCTTGTCATATTCGCATGTTGATGCACTTTACCAGAGTGGGGATGATGAACATCCTGGTTTACTTCTTCTAGGACATTCAGAGGATGTCATCCGTATTTCAGAGGCAGACCCCAGCCCAGCAGCATAGGAGTTTATGCCATCATGGTCTAATTCAGCTTGTTGTTTCTTATCAGTTGAGGCAGCAGGGCATTTCATGGGCAGACTTCATTTCTCATGAGGTCTTTACAGCACCATCACAGTCACAGCTAGAGCTAGAGCCCATTCATGAGGAGGGAGGTCCATCGCGCCAGGCAGACATTATTGTGCCGACACATGTTGTTTCCCCACTACAATGTACATATCAGAGAGGTCATAGAACCTTGTTTGCAGCAGCTCGACGAGTATTTTCTCCACAGCAGGTGGAAGGGGTCTCGTCATCATCATCAGATCAGCGAGTGTTATCTCCACACTAGGTAGAAGGGGCCTCGTTTCCGACAGCAGCACAGGTAGCAGAGAGGGGCAAGCAGCCCATGATTGAGGAGAGAGTGTCAGGTGATCCGGTTATTGATCTTGATGCCGGTTCTCCTAGCACAGAGCTCAAGGATATCATCCAACAGCAAAGCACCGAGATTCATTCGCTGCAAACACAATTATTGATGGCAAAATGGATAATCAAATATTTGGAGGAGCGAAACAAACAGCTTGAGGACGAGAAAGAGATGGATGAGCTATGGAGGATTCAAAGTGATCGAGTCATCAACCGTA